>OZ026605.1:1009700-1089700 GCA_964020085.1 Micromussa lordhowensis | reverse complement strand
TCGGTTCGTTTCAAGTTCATTCGCTCGTTCGTCATATTTTAACAAACTCAGTTTTACTTCTTTTATTCGAACATTTGGCCAGAAATGTGTAAACCACAATGGGGAAGTAAGAAGGGTTCATTAGGATATTTAGTGAGTGAAGCAAGAAACTAAGAATTATACGTTGGAAATTGTGGTGAAAATGAAGCCACCAAAATTCTTTGAATTAAGCTTACACGATTCAAGCTTCGATGAACGTACACTTTCTTTTTTCTTTCCTTTGTCTTTGACTTGAAGCTTTGACATAAATTGAATTGAAAACGTGGGCCAAATCGTGAGAAGTTTTTTCTTCTGAATTTTGTAAACCAAAATCGAGTCTTGAAATATGATGTACGTAATCACTCAAGTTATAAAGTTAGAAGAATCAAGAAAAGGGCGATTATCCATTCCTATTGCTCGGAAGAAAAGTATTAAAATCTTTGTTGGTTTGAACCTCCTTCCCCAATCACTCATTTGCAATTAACCAGCATCAAGTTTGCTAGCGGTTTCAAACTGAAAGGTTAACTAATATAACAACATTTATTTAGTGAAAAGTTTGGAAAATCATTACCTTGAAACCCTTTCATGTCAGAGCTTTAGGATCAGCGCGGCATGTAAACTTATGTTACTCATTTTGTCATCAGAATGCAGTCATCATCACAAAACACATGGATACCACATTGCCGCGAGTACTGCAATGGAAACGTAGCCAAGTTCTATTGCCCAGAATGTGCGGCAATGTTTTGCGGTAGCTGCTACGACAGAGAACATTGCGGAAATGAACGCAAATCGCAGCATGGAAAACTCACTGAGCTGAGGGCCATCTGCAGCGTTCACAAACATACTCTAGATTACTTCAACCTTACGCTTCTTCAGCCCATGTGCGTTATTTGCAAAAAGGAAACCATACTTACTTCAGAACATGAACACCATGTCATCGACCATATTGAGGCGACTGTACCAAAGTTAAGATCTCTCATGGAAAAGAAACTAGAAAGTGCATCCGAAATGATTGACAGATTGAACCATGAGTTAGCTAGGGTAGAAAATGGCGCAAGAAATACAATGATTGCATCGGTCAGTTTCATCCAGTGTTGTTTCGCAAGGCTACGGCAAATCCTTGATGAGAGAGAAGTTGAACTTTCGACGAATGCAAGAAAATACTTTGATGACTTTGTGGAGGTTGGTGAAGGAAGAATGGAAGCGCGGAATGTTTTGAAAGACCTCAAGGCTCTGTCTGAGGAAGGTGGGTGTTATAGGATAGTACTTCTGCTGATAAAGGATTATCTAGAGAATGGTAGCATAACAGACAAACCAATTGGAAGTTTTGAAGAAGGGTGAACTGGAAACATTAAAAATCAGTTAACTCTGGGGGGAGGTTATCCCAGAAAAATTGGGTGGGGGTGTGCAGCCCACTTCTCAAAATCTTTATCCTATTTCTGACAAAAACGGCTAAAAAACCATATGTTTTGGGGCTACACATACTTATATAGCCCATATAAGGGGGATTTAACTGCACATGGGCTGTAATTTCCTGATGATATGCGATAAACAACAAGAATAGTGTCTGAGCCAAATTGGATCACTCCATCTACAACATAGATAGTCTACCTGCATGTTAGAGAAATTTTATTTACTCCTAGTTTTGTTGATCAGAACTCATGCATGGGTACCTGGTAGTCATAAAAAATGGGATAAGACTAACCCATATTTTATAACTGAATGAATGCCTCAAAGCTCTTTTTTTCTGATGATAAACAGGAAAATTGCTTTTAGATAAAGATGCCAGAAGTCTTGTGGTGGAATTTCCATCATTGTTTATGCGACTCAAAGACCTGTGTGGTTCAACAGTTTGTGAACGACAGACCAAGAAGTTGAAAATTATAATTGATTTTGAGAAAGATATTCTTGAACAGCTAGGACAAGTTGGAACCATGAAGTCATACTCTATTGAACAAACTGCAGGTAGAGTGGGGAATATGGATGTTTGTTAATTGTAGTTGTTTTTTAAATTTTGCTTCTGTTGCCAGAAGCATGTAATATTCTCGTTTTCTGTATACTTTGGCAGATGAGAAAACAGGAAGCTCAAGAGTGCCAAATAACAATGATTACAGTAGCTATTCAGATTGTAAAAGAGGTATTGTAAATTTAATTGTATTTATTTATTATTATTATTATTATTATTGTGTGTAAACAAATGTATGTAAAAGTAAATAATTTAGCTTAAATATATCCATGTAAATTTATGTTAATGAATATTTCTGACTTGCAGCTATTAGATGATGCAGATGCATCTATTGCAGATGATGCGGATGAATCGTGATGCAAAATTAAATTAACACAATTGAGAAAGTTTCATAGTTGGTTGTGTCTGTCTCTTTCTTACTTCTGAAAAAAATTAATATTGTATTTACTGTCAGTATTATAACTGTAAAAAAATGACTGGAGAAATTGTATTTTTCTGTTCATTTCATTGTGCTCTTGCCACTTGATAACAACATTATAGGTGCACAAATTATGTGTGAAAGCATACTTTTAAAAACCTAAGATTGTCAGTGTTAAAAAGAAATTTTTGGATATTTAACTTCTACATCCATGTATCTTTGAAATTTTCACTGCTACACATGTTACTAATATCTTATAAAGTGTTAACAGGACTATTTGGTCCTTAGTTATTCAAACAAATTCACTTGTCTTGTGCAAATTAATCTAGGTATGAAGAGGCATTTCTCTCACCCACCCTCTCAGGAAGAACCTAGCCCCAAGCAAGCCAGAAATGGTGATACCCATGTGGTCAGTTTAGACTTGAGTGACGAGTCCGACAAGTCACTGAAAACTCCACTGAAAGCTACAGCAGTCATGTCATTCAAAATTACATCACCTTCACCTAGAAAGCGAACTTGCAAACCAACTGCCCGGAAATCTGCACAATCACCGGAGTGGACGCCAGCCTCTCCCATTGAAACACCCGCTGTGGGTTCACCCAGAAGGAAAAGAGGAGGAGAACTAAGCAAAGAGTTTATGGTAAGGTTAAATTAAACACGCATTCTTGTGTCCAAGACTTTTATTTTGATCACTAACAAACTCATGGGACTTATGCTTGTTACTATGGCATTACTTTTCAACTGCTCAGTGATTTTGAGTTGTTGGACATCACAACAATTCATGGTTGTGGCTCTTTTCAACTCCTGCTTACAATCTCCTTTGCAGCCATTATTTTGGTTCTCGATCAACCTCTATATATTTTTTAGAAGTTGATGTATCAGACTTCAGTATGAAGAAAACACATCAATTAATTTTTCTTCCTGTCTTGCAATGCAGAAATGTGACGTCATTCTGACAGAGCTCTGGGCTCAGGATGAAAGCTGCCCATTTGTACGCCCTGTGGATAAGAAACAGGTAACCCAACCACACCAAATAATTCACTAACTATTGTTGATTGAAATACATGAAGTGTTTGCATTCTGATATCCCTCTTTATATAGATACAATAAACCCTAAAAGTTTTATGCCCATTATAGCCTACCGGTAGTTCTACCCCACTCTCAATTTGTTAAGTGCAGGTAAAGATAGTTTGTATCAAGCTTGAACATCAGGCTTAAGTTACTTAAAACTTGGACTAAACTGAGTCTTGATTGCAGTTGTCTTGTACAATCACTACTGCAACACGAGAAATGTCCAGAAATTTTAAAACCCTACAACAATGATAACTTTGTTGCATCATCAGATAATCATACGATAGCCTTGATGATGAAAGCGGTATGCAACTTTTGCACAACACTAACGATGCACACCACAAAATAATAAGTCAATTATGTGCAATAACAGTGCACTGCACATAATGCTAGAGTGTGTGTCTGGACCAGAACTGAAAAGGTCCCCAAACTAGAAATCCCCTTCCAGTATTAGCATATGATACTGAATTTATTTTTCAAACCCTTTGAATTCTAGTCACCAGATTACTATAAAGTCATCAAGAATCCCATGGACTTGTCCATTATCAAAGAAAAACTCCACTCTCTCCGGTATACATCTGCTGTAGATTTTGTGAAAGATATACGGTTGATGCTGAGTAACTGTTCAATATATAATCAGGTAAAGACAAAATCACTTCTGCTAAATATGTTTAAGGTGAAGTCTGCATACAAACCGAGTGGCCCATCAGGCTGGTTCTTATCGCGGTTTCAATAGCATTAAGCAACTAGGAGTACGTCTACTTCCCTCTCAGGTTTGGATGCTAGTCCATCGCAGCATTACCCCCAGAATTAAATTTGCTGGTACTCATTTATACACCTGGGTGGAGAAAGGCACCATGAGAGTAAAGTGTCTTGCCCCTGAACACAACACAATATCCCCGGCCAGGGTTTGAACCCGGACCGCTTGATCCAGAGACTAGCACACTAACCAATATGAGGCCACCACGCCTCCTGCCAATAAAAAGGTACAGGTTAAGTCTGTACCAGCTGGTCAAGTGGCCCATACAGTGGGAGCTTATCGTGGTTTCAGTTGGGATGCTAGCGAGTCCATCATAGGGTTACCCCCAACACTAAATTTGCTAGCAACCATTTGTACACCTGGGTGGAGAGAGGCACTGGACTGCCAGATCCTGAGCCCAGTGTGCTAGCTATTAGACACACTGTAGAAAGAAATGTTGCAAATTGAACATGAAGTAGTTGAATATCAGTAATCCTGCATTGGTGCTGATCAGTTGGCCATTCGCAGTCGTTTGGCACAAGGCCAGGTATTTGCAACTGTCAGGATTCCAAGTTGTCAAGGACCCGTCAAGTGTGGGAGCTCCTTAGCACTCGGATTCACCCTCCTGCTACACTCTTTTTTTTTAATAAGAACAAACTTAATAAGAACATTGAGGCTGAAATCGCTAGAAAAATAAGAACAATTTAAGAACAGTCTGAGGCTGAAATTTTTTTCAGCAAACAAACATCAGTCCGAAAGCTAATGATTCTTTTCAAAATTCAGGGTCTTTACTATACAGTCTTTCAGATATATATATCACTCTTACCCTTCATTATCACACTTTTCGTGTGTAAACAGTAACAGATTACATCTATGAGTATGAACAATGAAGTCATGTACTGTATACATATACTAATAAGCACAGGTTCTTTGTCCGTCACTATATCATGCATGTGAAAGGTAATTCCAGTACAGTGTATAGTACAGTCTATTGGTACAGTATAATATGATCCACGTTCTGTAAGCTTCGCCCAGTTTTTAAAATTATTAAATCCAACTGTTTAATGTTTATCTATGGTTTAGGCACCCTGTAGGTCAGGGTCCCTACAGTGAAGTACTGTAAAGTACGGTATAACCACATTTGGGGCCATTAGAGAACACAGAATTTTAAGAACAAAATAAGAACATTTTGAGGCTGAAAGGCCGAAAAAATAAGAACATCGAGCCTGAGCTAAATTTTACTGGTTCTTATTAAAAAAAAGAGTGTAGTATCGTTATCTTACCAGCTGCTGTACATTACTCCTGTTTCCCTAGCATGAACCAGGGAGGGAAGGAGGTTTACTCCACAAAGTTTTATACAAGGAGGCTCCGTCCCAAGGTCCAACTCCTTACTCTTTTGTATACTATAAGAAAAGGTGCCAATGTCGTTATAGGGAACACCCCCCCCCCCCCTCCCTCCCACCGAGCGTGAAAAGTGGTTATTTCCCCACTCATTTCTACCTTCTGGTATTTAAGACCCATTTATGAACTGGGGTAGATGATGATACTGAGAACACTTTTAAAACCTTCAAAGAATGTATGTAGACAGTGAGTGAAAGTTTAGTGTCATAACCCGGGGTAAACGGAAATAAAAAATCGCCTGTGACTGACAGTGATCTTTCTTGATACATTTATCGCCACACGGACAGCTGTAGGTAAATTATTTTTGTTCTTCATGTATTTCACAACCAGTAATATTTATTTCATAGATAGTTGTTGTTTTTATCTTTCTTAGCCTGGCTCTTACGTGTTTGCTGCTGGTCAAGCGTTGGGGAATATCTTTAACCGTTTGACGAAAGAAAACTTTCCTAACTTCGAAAATGTCCTTCTGGAGGATAGCGAGAATGGTTTCGCTTCCAACAAATAGTACAAATACTGTGCTACTACAAAGATAAACTATAGTTGAGCTTTGAAATGCCTGACATTTCTTCATTCAATAACCCAAGCCTCGTTCGAGAAAGACGCGCGGGTTTTGGGTTGAGGTACGAAGAAGATTTGATCTTTCTTTTTATATGTGTGTTCATAAACCTTGCCAAGATTTCAAAAAAAGACGTTCTCGTGAGTTTTGCTAACATTCATCTCTGTCCCTCCCGTCAAGTTCGTTATAGGGAGCACTGTAATGTTTTAAGCTTTATCGATTTTTTTCATACTGTATAAGATCGCAAAAGTTAAATACAGACTTCGTTCTTACGCCCAGGTTCACTTTTAAAGTCAGCCATGGATTCAAATGCTTTTATTTTCGCACGTTGTATTTGCACAAATTTCGATGTCTTGCTTTAGCTTATCTCCAATGAAGTGTTGTTAACGTTGTACATTCTTACAGTCTGAAAATTATTAGTACAGTTATTTTTGGTACATTACATGTCGACACCGTCGTTTACAGTCAGATTGTCAATCCTAAATATGAAACACTTTTGTCCCACCGTAATATTCTTTAAAATTTTTTACCAAGGTTAATACCTAACGTGTCTTGTAAACACTTCAACAATCTTCAATAAAAACCACTTTTTTCTCTACCTTTTCCGTGTGTTCATCATGAAAGCAAGTGTTTACTTCAGAGTTCACTGTTGACTAAAGGCTGGTTTTCACTAGCGACGGAGTCGGAGTCGGAGTCGTAATCAGAAGCGTAGAGTGATACGATCAAGTGAAAATCAAACCGACGGAGTCGGAAGCAGATCACTGATTCCGCTTATGACTCCGTCGCTTACGATCAAGTGAACTGAATTGTCGGAGTCGGAAGCGGAAGCGGAAGCGGAAGAATAAACCAATCACAACGCTCGATTCCGGGCCTTGTGATTTGTTGGTTTTTCCGCTTCTGCTTCCGACTCCGACAGTCCAGTTTTCACTAGATCGTAAGCGACGGAGTCGTAAACGGAATCGGAAGAAATGGAAACGTTCTGATTCTTCCGACTCCGATTCCGTCGAGCTTATGACTCCGCTTACGACTCCGATTTTCGGTTTTCACTAGGTCATAAGCACTCTTATGACTCCGACTACGACTCCGACTCCGTCGCTAGTGAAAACCAGCCTTAAAGCAATTCATCAGGAATAAAAATAGCTCTTACAAACGTCGCTAAAGAACAAGGCGTTTCCTCGTAAACAACATTCAGTAAAGGCAAGTTCGGGTTAATTTTAAATTCTTGAAGGAGTGATGATGAAAGTTCAGTCTTCAAACGATTCCGGAACACACGCCTTCGTGAATAGATACAACCATCCGTGTGGTGTAGATCTACGGTCACTAGTGCTGTGTGTTATTGGCTGTTGACTTTCGACCGCCTTCGAGTACATGTAATGTAAGGGTCAGTCGGCGACAACATGGGCTCTCTAGAGCTTCGATTCGTCATCGGTGTGGGAGAACCCAGTTTTTGGGTCAAATCTTAATAACTTGTCCAACGCTGACGCTAGTCTACTGGCTTTGAGGTGCGTTCAGTTTAGCCTCTTCCAGGCGTTCCGTTAGTTGGAATGTAACGCGACAAAACGGCGAGTGCATTTTTTTCTCACCGTTTTCCGCTTCAATAGATCGTTTTCACGTGACGTCATCACTTTCTAAAAACTAAAACTGAAGATCCACCAAAGTTTTCATCCTCATCAGGTATAAAAGGTGACATATTTATATCTGTTTACAACTTTACAGCTCAATAGCGTGCTTCGTTTGGAAACTAGAGCATTTTGAATTTCCCGGTTATGGCGGTGCGTGACGAGTTTGACTAATGGTCGTGGGTCGTGGGTCGTGGGTAAAAGTCGTGGGTCGTGGGTGTGGGTCGTGGGTGTGGGTGTGGGTAGAGTAAAAAAAAATAATGAAAACAAATAATAATGAAATAATAATAATAATAATAATAATAATTTTATTTGATTTCCAATAAATTTTGTTACTACATGTATTTACAAAAAGTCAAAACAGCTCCAGAAAAGAGATAAAAGTACAGTACAGTAATAATAATAATAATGATAATAATAATAATAATAATAATAATAATAATAATAATAATAATGAAATAATAATGAAAACAACAACAACAATAATTATTATTACTTATTACTTTTTATTGTTATTAATAATATTGTTTTTAATAATATTAATAATTGCCAACGAGCCCAGCCGAGCGAAGACGCGAGGCTGATTGCCAACGAGCCCACCCGAGCGAAGACGCGAAGCTGGCGAGGCGGCAGCATTATAGAGCCGTGCGTATTGCGGAAAAAATCTCGAGTGTTTGTAAGGTAACATTCCTGTTGTAAAGTGTAAGATTCCTGAGATTCCAGTTACGTAGGGAATAAGAGGTCGATTGTGACGTAGGGAAGAAGGGGTCGATTGTTTTGCCGACGGACTAATCGTAGCGCGCTGAGATGGTGATGTCAAGGCCGTAGGGAATAAGAGGTCGATTGTTTGAGATTCCCATGACCTATGATCTTGGGAGTGTAAGGGTTATATGGACTTAACAGCCCTTAAAGGTCAAATGCAACGAAATTTGGACAATTTTTCTTTTCTCGAAAAACCTTCGTGAAAAAGTCAGTTGTATCAACAGGAAGCAGAATCAACTCTTAAAAATAAGTTTTGTGCGAATTGTAGCGCCCAAGACACGAAAATCCGACGATTTCCGAGAGCTTCACGAAAACGAACCAGAAATGGCCGCGCTTGGAGTGGAAACGAAATTATAGGTTTTGTGACGTCATATTTGGCGAGCTCATTTTCGCGACCAAATAGATAATTCCCTTGGAATTACCGAGTTTGTTTCAAGGATTTCCTGGCGTTTATTGGCTAGCCGATGTATAAAATAGATCAAGACCCTGATGTCTTATTTGGAAATGACCATTACAGCCGTGTAAGTTCGAACCATTGGAATCAGGCAACGATTCAGGCCATATAAACTTGAGTGAATCAGACTCGTCGAGTAAACAAGATGGCATCAGGATATCAACAACTAGACGAAAGAATCGATCACATGGATTGGTGAGCCTTTCTGAATATGTTGAAAACTGCTGTTCAAAGATTATTAATAAAGTTCATGTTCGAGTCTTTGCCTTGTGTTATTTTGCAAAAGATGATGTTTACAATTGTCTTTCTTTCAGTATGAAAGCCCTTACCGATAGTTGTTTTGGGCGAAGGTTTAACGTTTAAGCTCATCTTTTTTTTGTCGTTTTACATGACATGTAGTCCTTTTTTTCGTTTTTTTTTTGCTATGGGTTGCAGGGTTTTCACAGGTCAGAAACTGTTTAGGGAAAAGTTCATCAAGATTAGGGATCGGAATTTTATTTTGTGTCAGGGAATTGACATTTGGAAGGAAAATCAGATAAAATTAAAACATTGCCTGAATCTCAAAGATTATTTCCTCAACAAATAAGTAAATTTGTTGAAAACGTATCAGTCATAAATGGGTGGAGATTATGGCTGTTAGGAGAGGCTGGAGGCTGCTACTGCATCCGACATTTTAATTTGTGATTATTTAGTCAGTCAGGGATAAGTCAGAGAATTTTTAAACCTGATAACTGTGGTAAGTATGATTTGTGAGAAACACTCTCATGACCAGTAGAACGGTAAAAAGTCTACATACGCACCGAGTGGCTCATCGGGCCGGAGCTTATCCCGATTTTGGTAGCATGAAGCGACCAGGAGTATTTCTACTCACCCCTGAATGGGATGCTAGTCCATCGCAGGGTTACCCTCCAGCATTGAATTTGCCACTACCCATTCATACACCTGGGTGGAGGGAGGTACTGTGAGAGTAAAGTGGCTTGCCCAAGAAGACAGCACAATGTCCCCAGCTAGGGCCTGAACCCAAACCGTTCACTCCCAAGTTGAGTGCACTAACCACAAGGCCATCTCCCACAATGGCAGACCAGTACTGTAGGATTATATACGTAAATTGCTTTTATTCATCCTTTGCTATACTATTCCCTGCATTTACAAGCGCTTACCTGCCCATTTAAAATATGTTCATGTTTTTAATTTGATAAATAACTTACTTGCTTACTGAAGTATTGTACAACATGTAGCTTCCTACGGCTATTCTCACCACATCAGCTAAACATCAAACTATAATTTATAAATTATATGACGTACAGTACATGTACTGAATGTAAAGATCCTGGTTTTGGTTTCCAAGTAAGCACTCTGGCCTCAATAATTTATTAGAAACATGAGAGATGTTCAAAACAAAAAATATTCTGACAGAACAGATGAGAATTAACCCATTGACACCTGAAGGGTCATGGCACACCAACCTCAACATGTTTCATACAAGAGCAGATAAGGAACTTCTTCAGTTTCAACTAGACATGCTCAAAGACAAATAAAAAGCCCTTTTAGGATTTAATAAGAGGTTAGTGACCTTTATTAATTTATTGCAAACACCTAGTAGAGGAAATCCCATGTGAAAGTGCTGTGGATGCTTGTTGTCTGTCTTTTTGCATCGTAAAAAGATGAGAATTGTGGTATTATCAGTCCTCATTAGGAAGTACCATTTATATCATGCAAGAAGGCTTGAGATTTTTGCATTCAATCCTTCTATCCAGCAAAAAGTTGATTTATCAACAAGCTGATGAACAATGAAAATTTACACAACATTATAGCATTACTTACAGGGTGATAGCCAGGAGAAAAAAATGATTGAGGCATGTCCACAGTAAAATTCTCTCTACAGGGCGACAGCCAGACAAAAAAAATATGACTGAGGCAATGTCCACAGTAAAATTCTCTGCCTAGATGATTAGCAGTGTTTTTACAATAACTGTCTAATTTCTTGTGCGCTGATTGGCTCATTTTTATCATCAATAAGAGTATGGACGGATAAAATTTTAATTTATGCAAGCTGTCAACAGTTCAACGTTCAGCTGTCAAACTGTCAACTTTTTAACCAATGGGATTTTATTGACTTGCTTAAGTAGCCAATCAAAAAGCGAGAAAAGCTATTGACAATGCTCGCGTCCTTTTTTAATAAATTTCACATAGCTTTGTTTATGGCAAGTTTACAGCGTCTTTTCCCCACATTTATTCCTGGCATTTGACCACTTTGGGGTCTTGTCATTGTAAAAGACAAATTGATGTCAGTTTTTTAAGTGTCTGTCCTCTTATTGAAGATAAATTTCGCCATAACATTGTCAAAGTTTACTGCGGAACCACTCGCCTGCGGCTCGTGATTCCACAGCCACTTTGACAATGTTATGACGCAATTTGTCATCAATAAGAGGACAGACGTATAAAATAACTGACGTCAAGTTGTTAATTTACCTTTGCCATCAAAAACGAAACAACAGAGACGAAAAAAAAAAAAAATGGCTGAGGCAAGTGGCTCGGTTTGCCTTACACTAGCTACGGCCTTGACTAAGGTATTCCGGGTGAAATGCCTTGTCTTCACTCACCAAAGTATTACTAAGGGTTGCAAGTGAGAGGTAAGAGAATATTGTCATAGTATGTTCTTGGTTTAGGCCTATCAGTAATGAAATGAAATACAAATTAAGGCAAGATTTCCGCATAACCCCATACATTTATTATGCATACAGCTCTTTGTTCAGCTTAACAATAGCAGAAACAATAGAATCCCTTTGAGACTTATCCGCTTTGAATAACCATACAATTTGCCATTTATTTAGCCGGCATTTTCAAAGAATTAACTCTTAATTAAGCTCATTTAAACCACGATGGTAAATGACACTTTTCTATTTCCTTTTTTTATTTCAACTAGGCTAAGTTAAGAAAATGAGATTGTGAATCTAAAATGTTAAACTTGATATAATAAAACACGAAATGGTTTTATAAACCGCGACTTTACCCCGGGGCTTTACCTCGCTTTCTGCTCTTGACAATATGGCTGCCGAACAAATGCATTCCGTGTTGGTACAGGTAGAGTGTTTGTTTCGAGGATGTTCGTCGTCAATGCTTGGTTTTACGGCATATGGTACAGCTTCGAAGGCTTTTGGGCTTGAAATCGAAACCCTGCTTAGCGATTGCGAAAGATACCGCTTCAAGAGGTCTCTGCTGAAATGTTAGCTAGTAGCGCGAAGAGATGAAACTAGATGAAACAGTCGGTTAAAATCCGTTCTTGTGTCAATAGTTTCCTCCTTTTATCAAAGTGATCAATTCCTTACACCGCTTCTCGTCCTTTCAAGGGATGTAACCACAGATTTTTGAATGATTGCTACAATTAAGCTCCACAAAACACTCATATTCGCCCTAATACTTTGTTGTTCTGAACGGGGAGCTCACCAATTATGACGTCACAAAATCCAGTTCCGACAATTTTCCGAACTTTCCACGAACTGTTCCGTTTGTGAAGCGAAGAAAAATAGCTGTTTTCAAGGTCGAATATCTCGGCAGGTTTTTGATTAAATCATGTAAAACTTTGGATTATGATTATTTGGATTAGTATCTTTTATTTTAACTTATAATCAAACTAGGCCAAATTTCGTTGCATTTGACCTTTAACAATTTAATCTGACTCCTTGAAAAGTCCAAGAAACATCCTGGATATTTAATTATTTTGAATGCCCGCTCGTTGGCACTTAGCGAAAGCTACAACTAGTTATTACTTTTATTTTCTATTTATTACTTTTTCAGTATTGTTAATAAAATTAACTGTGTTGATAATAACAATATTATTGTTACTATTATTATTAATATACTATCGTTAGTAATAGTAATAGCCATACCACTGCGCATCCAAAGTCTTCCATTTGCCCATAACCACAATTTCTCGCGTTTAGTAAGAAAAAGTGATTTCAAGTCCCTATAAAGTAATCTTCTGTCGATTTGAGAGCTGCCTCGCTCGCTCGCTTCAGGCTCACTCGCTGCGGCAGCAATGAAAAAACACTGAAATAGATAAATAAGTTCCAATAGTTTCAAGTTTTCAATGAATGACTCATTTGTTATCTGACGTCTCTGACAAAGACCAGCCTCGGCAGAGTTGCGAAATCACACACGCTTCTGGCTTCAATCATTACTTCACGGTAGTACTTGTTGTGCCCGTGTTCGAAGTTCCGATTTGCCCAAGCAGTGTCTGTTAAATTTTGCAAACAAAAGATTATTTCCCAATTTCCAAGAAAAAAAGGTGATTTCACGTTCACGGCTATCTAATCAAATAACGAGGAAAAAACAGAAATGATTCTCTTTAAACAAGGGCCTTTCGTGGGATCACGAAAAAGCCCTTTCCCCTCTGTAATAATAACAATAGTTATTTATTCAAAATATTTCCCCATTTCTGATTGGTTAAAACCACACGCATAATTCGCCATAACCAGCTGCTGCTGTTCACCAAATTTGGAAAGAATCTTCGTCATATTGAATCAATGACGTCAAAAGTGCAGCCTACTGAAAATTATTGAACCGATGACGTCAAAAGTGCAGCCCGCTGCAGATTATTGAACCGTTACCGAGAAAACCTGGGGACGTGAGCAGAAAAAACAAATGAATGCCTATTTATATACCGCACACCACTGTGTATTTGAAATTCAAAGAGCGAAATGGTGAAACTCCTTTAAGAACAGGGAAATATTTTGAATGAATAATAAAGCAATTATTGAATTCGGCTTTCATAGGATATGAAGAATTCTGCAGATCTCGGAGGGTGTTATCCACAGAGGCCGAGGTGGATAACACCTTCATTGTTTTGCAGAATTCTTCGTATCCTACGAAAGCCGAATTCAATAATTGCCAAATCGAAGGATAAGTACTGAGTTACTTTGGGACTCCTTCGTAACTGCATGTAAATCTGATTTATTTTTGTGTTTTCTCTTTCGTCTCATGACGTCTTGGCCATTACGAGGCTTCTTCTAAAAAGTCAGCGATTAAGAAAAATATTTCATGAAAATTGCTAAATGACATTATAATATTATAATACTAATAATAATAATAATAACTTTATTTAAGTGTCGTATGTATTAAACACCGTTGTGCTAATTGGGGACACTATAAATAAATAAATAAACAAATATTTCAAATAGAACATAAACTGTTAGGAATCCCAACTGGTGGGAGGCTGACCACCCTCCTTGATTTGTAGAATTCTTCTTCGTTTTGATTGGTTCTTTCTTTGTCTGATTTCGCCAAGGATTTCGTTGTACTGACCGTTTGCGTAGAAACGGTCATTAGCTTTGTATTTTTTGTTTTCGAAAGCCGGCAAATTCAAAACAAACTATTATTATCATTATTATTATTTTTGCTATTGATATTTTTAACTCTACCCACACCCACACCCACGACCCACACCCACGACCCACGACTTTTACCCACGACCCACGACCCACGACCATTAGTCAAACTCGTGCGTGACACAAGGCTACGATCAAATTTGTTGAAAAATATATACTTATCTCATGATTTTGAGCCCAGATAGAAGCTAGAGCTTTAGGAAAAGTGCTTATGTGAATACTTGTTTTTTCAGTACTGATAATTAGTCGCCTAGAAAGCCAAAGTAAGTTCCAGATGTTTACACTATTTTCCGGCCGCCATATTGGTGTACCATGGAGGTACACCAACATGGCGTTTTCATACTGGGCTCTGTAAATTTCTGCGAAACATTTCAACGAGTATCTGAAGTTTGGGGAAGCGCACAGGGCTAAAACTTGGAGAACTGTCTTATTTTTTATCTTCTATAACATCACAATTTCTTAGCTTTTTCCACTGGATAGTTTTCGATTTATTTTTTTATTGCGTGACAGTGAAAACGATCTATTAAAACACCTCGTAGAGCCCAGACTAAGGTGCGTTTTATGCGCAAACATAGAGGCCCCTGAAGACATCACATGGTGGTGAAGGTTTCAAATTTTAATATAGTTTTTATATACTATTTCTCTTCAGAATATACAATTTTTAAGAGGTTTGCTATATTTGCATTGACAGGCATTTTAACACTACAAAGGTATAATATATAAACAGTCCTAAGGGTTCAATAGACGGTATTTACTCTCACCGAGAACGGTTCACCTGATATTTCAATAATTTCACAAATTTCTGAATCACAACAGGTGGATTGAAAAATGTTCCTTATGTTACTCTAACATTTTTGTCGCCAGTCTTCTCTCGCTCTAAAATTTGAGCGATGAGGATAAGAAGGCTGGGGAGAGCGCGCAGCGGACGGGACATTTTTGCTTTCCGTTCCGTTCTGTTTGAGCTGCCCCGCCTACCTGGGCCCGCCTACCGACAATAAAAGTGAACTATTTTGTTCGTTATTCTTCCGGCAGAATTTTATTCAAGCCTGCTAAACTTTCCAACGAGGATTTGACGACAAGTTGCCACCGACCATGCAACTATTTCGAATCTATCTATTCAGATTTTGCGCTTTGCTCCAAAATATAACGAACAAATCGACGCAGACTACGTGAAAACTCTTTTTCAGGGACCCTCTATACAACTGAGACACTCCACCCTGTCGTCTACTTTATAACCAGGAATTCAACTTTTAAGGCAATCTCGTTCCCAGAGCCCTCAGTTTACATTGAATGGGAGGGTCCAGGAAATGAGATTGCTGTGAGGCTTGATGTTTCTGTTTTTAGGCTAGATTTCCGCCGAGTCCAGGGGCTTCTTTCCTGAACAGCGGCTGATAATAATTAGGGGTCAAATAAAGTTCGAACCACGCCCAGAGTGGTCTCCGATGGGGGTTTAATTCAAATTTTCAGCCGAGCATTCCTCGCCTGGTGCCCCCAGGTCCGAGAGCCACAAGATTTAAAATTAATAAAGACTGCTTAGAGCATCGAACAGAACATGCACAACAATTACTAATTTCTTTTGTTATAAAATTAGCAACACTGTTTTTGAATCAGGTAACGAACAGCTTCAAATCTGAAGCAAATCTTTTTTTAAACACGTTGGGAAATCATGTTTTCGTTGCATTTTCTTAATTATGATTGTACACAATGTATGCTTCAATCAACCTATGAGAGCAACACAGTAGCACACTTTAAAGAATGGTGTTAGGTTGCAAATAATGGAAATAAAAGTAAAAAAATATTTGTAACTGAGAAAGAGAGCTATCCAAGATGGATTTCTAGGTTTCAACAAGGATTGCTTACACTACAAAAGAAGGCATCAACAATGTTTATCTCTACACTTGCCACCTGTTGTGACAGTTATTTCATTACAAGAGCTCAGAGTTTTCTTTTGAGACGGGCACTGTAATAGATCAAGCGGCTTTGACAGCAGCCAGCCTGCGCCAGCAACACACTTTTCTTTTGAACAGCGGTATAAATCCTTGACCATGCGCAAACATCAATTCACGTGATTCTCGTCAGAGTTGTTCATCTTTGCATTGGGTTTTTCTGGAGTCGGTTTATTCAACTGGCGGACAGCCACGAAATAAAATAGACTCGCCATTGTGACAACGGCGTGGAGAGAGGTCAAAACGATTAGAACTTTGGTGCGAAGAGAGATGCAGGCCAGAGCCAAAACTACGAGAAAGAAAAAGTAATAATTATATAATTCTACTGCTATTACATTTTAACCAATGCGGAAAAAAACAAAATCAAGCGTGGCGTGATTACGCGCATTTTCTTCCGCTAAACATCATATCAGTCGCACTTTTTCCCGCGCTTTTTGAGCACCGTTTTAATATTTTCCCGTGCTTTTGGCAGTTTAGTGTTTTCCCGCGCTTGCCACTACAGTTGCATGCTTTCCCGCGCAGTTACCTGTTTTGACGCACCTAATGCGTTTTTTATGACGTTCTGATAGGTTCATTATAGTACTTGCTTAATTAGGATTGTTCATATGTAATACCTTTGCGTTTGGTTACACGAAAACCAAATACATTTCTAGCTAGCAAGAAACATATTGTGAAAATATCAAAAAACTGTGCAGCAAAGATGAAAAATAGAACGCCTCGTTCTTAGACCAGAGAAAATTAACTTTGTAGAACAGAGAAATTTTAAATAAACGTGTTACTTACAGAACGTCGCTGCTCCGCAGTACGTCGAATGAAGCACTAATATGCGCCTGTGGTAAAAAAAAATGGTTTTGGAGTTATATTAGTCAGTTAATTCAAACCAGGTTTATCAAGAAAGCACAGCAACTTACTTTATAGACGATATCGTTGTAGGTTTTGCACCCCATGAAATACCAACGATTCCTAAAACATGGAGAGAGATCAGAAGAAAGAAATCATAACTGGAGTTCTCACAACTGAGAATCGGTATCTCCATTTGCTGGGCAGACCGTTAGAATTAAATTAAGATTGGAAACGGAAAGATCATAGATCAGACGGCCTGTCTGTCTGTCTAATTTACTCTCCATCGGTTCGTCGAATCTAAAGCCGTGTTCACATTAGGCCTCGATTGTGATCGAATTATAATCGAATTAAATATGAAATGGGTTCACATCAGCTAATTACAGTCCCTGATTACAATTGGATTACAATTACTTCAAACAACCCAAAGGGGGTTGTTTGAAGTAATTACAGTGCGTGATCGAACAAAATGGCGGACACGTGATGGTTTGTCTCATCCGTTGTTGCTGTTTCAGACGGCGGATTTTTCTTCTTCTAGCCTTCGAAGTTTCCTTTGCCTTTCTCCTGGCCTCCAAATCAAGTATTGCGGTGAATATCATGGCAGCTGTTCGATAGGGCGCCTAGTTTTTTCAACTTTAGATTGCGAGGTTACCCTGCCTAGTTTATTTGAATTTTCGCAGATGTGAACAGACTGACCATAATTGAATAAAATCGAATGAAGTATGCTATGTTGAATCGTAATTCAGTTGAATATAATTAACATTTAGTGTGAACACGGCTTAAGACGTTTCTTAAAGGAGCTCAGTTACGTTATTTTCAGTTCTTTTGGCCTAGTACAAAATTACTTTAAAATTGAAAGAGACCTAAAAATAGTAGTTTACTAAGAAAGAAACACACTAAAGAGATAATATTAAAATATAAAGAAACAAGCATGGAGAAGATTGAAATGGATTACAAACGCAAACTTGAAAAATTTAAGCTAAACTTTTTACATGCGCAAATCGTGACGCAGATCCTACAGAAACAGAAACCTTTTTTACTCAAGTCCTGATCTTTGACTTTAATCTTTCATTAACGTTTTTTTGTTTTTCTTTTGCCAATGGGAAACCGCGTTAGTCGTTAGGTGTAGGGAAGTGATATAATGATCGCAAACCTTAAATTAAATCGCAGAACGTCATCAGTTGAAAAGTGTACGTACCTATCAAAGCGCTGGCCAATAGTCGGCAACATAATGATCCGGCGAATGTAGTGGATTCTTTACCGTCACCCAAGGCACGTAGACACTGGCTTGGAAATATCAACAACTGCAAGAGTAAAACAAAGACTCAACAATAAATAACCTGGATAAAAACTCTTGGGTAGCCCAGATTAAATAGATTTTTTTCAATTTTTCATTTCAAAGCGGGACTGAAAACCACGCAAAGCGCGCGAGAGACGCACGGGTTTCGCGTTTATATGTTCACGCAGAGGTTTCTAGGATAATTTGGTTTTATCAACTGGGTTGATAATGTGAATTGGCCACCGTAAAGAGATTCGGATTCGGAAGCTAAGATAGCTAGGATAGTCTAGCTTGTATTGTACTTACCATAAGTGAGACTACAGAAAGGAAAGCTGGCACTACCACCTGCCATGTCCTACAAAAAAAAAGAAAACACAAAGATAAACAAAAAAAATAAGGCCCAAAAAGTACAATCAGGGAGTACAGTAATTCCGACTGTGCCTTTCCATGTGCTATTCCTAAGATAGACTCGAGCCACTGCGGGTCACCAGTTTAGCGCAAGGCACATGCGCATCATGCAGGGTCACTATGTTCGCTAAATCTGGATTCGCAGATAAAGACCTACTTCCTCCACAGGCTTTTCTTTTCTTTACTTTTCTTTTCTTTTTCTTAACGGAAAGGGCGATTGGGAGACCAGGCTAGGAGTGAGAAGAAAAACGCGAGCGGGAGCTGGTAGTGAGTGAGGAGCGCGAGCGCGGAGAGCGATGGGAAGGAGAAAACCATGATTCCCTGCGCCCCTCCACTAGTTAATTGTTAAATATTTTTACTATCACGCGGGGGACTGGGAACGAGGCAGGGTAAGGACCGCTGACTGACGCCTTTTTCGAGTGTTTGTAAAATACTGCAAGCGCCTCGAGAGAAATGTCCGATCTGTTTGACGGTTGAGACGTCACTCATAGTCCATCATGAAGGACAACTGAGAAGTGAGAATTCAAACTAAGACAACTTACTCATATCCCCTTGGTATACTGATAAAGTACGATTCGTGGCTTCCAAGCACTTGTAGAACCTAGCAACAGTAAGATAACAAAGATTAGCTTCGTGATATACTTCCTAGAGCACAGGCGTCTCAAACTCACGATTCGAGGAATCGATTAAATATTTAGCAATTATTGAATGAGGCTGAGTAGGATATGAAGAATTCTGCAGAAGGAGGGTGTTATCCACAGAGGTCGAAGGCCGAGGTGGATAATACCCTCCGAGATCTGCAGAATTCTTCATATCATATCCTACGAAAGTCGAATTCAATAATTGCGTTATTATTCATTCAAAGTATTTTCGCCATTTCGCTCTCGTTTTTTCGCTCACTAAAAATAACATAATATCGTCCCCAGGTTTTCTCGGTCAACGGTTCAATAATCTACGGCGGGCTGCACTTTTGACGTCATTTTGACGTCATCGGTTCAATAATCTGAAGCGGGCTGCACTTTCACGTCATTTTGACGTCATCGGTTCAATAATCTGCAGCGGGCTGCACTTTTGACGTCATTTTGACGTCATCGGTTCAATAATCTGAAGTGGGCTGCACTTTTGACGTCATTGATTCAATATGACGAAGATTCTTTCCAAATTTGGTGAACAGCAGCCGGTTATGGTAAATTATGCGTGTGGTTTTAATCAATCAGAAATATTTTGAATGAATAATAATAATGGTTTATGTACGCGTATCGAGAGAGACGTGACTGCCTTAAGTGTGCGGTGCTGTGTTACACATTTCAGCGCTCTACAAGGCATTGTATGGAATTTAAAATAACGAAGGATAAAATCGCACGATGAAACAAAATGTTATTTTTCTTGAATAAAATTAAGAAAATATATATGTCGTAGCTTCGTCTATAGAAAGTAACATTTTATTTCACCTGGAGCATTTTAAAAACTCAGTTTGAACGGAAATCCAAATAACTAGTCAACTTCGTCCCCACACTTGGAGGAAGAGAGAGTCTATGAATCAGGGAGTCACTTTCTATTAATGTCTACGTTTCAGAAAAAAACATCTTCTTGGTTACTTGACGTCACGGCCGCCTCCTGGCCGCCTTTCTGGGCATGTGTGTCGCCTCGCTTATCAACCTTGTACAGGACGTTCTATGTATATTTATAAAAGACTTATAAAGCTGCGAACTGAGAAAGAAAATCCATTGAAAGATAGTTGTGATCAAATGTAACAAGACGAAAATCAAACCGCACTTTGAATACGCAACTGAGGACGTACATACGTATGTTGATGCTACACAATATCGTAGGCTCATTTTCGCCGCTCCGGGATCTGGTTCCCGAAGGTACTCCCCAAGAAGAGTTCGGGGGGTGGGGGTGGGGGAGGAGTGCGGGCTCATTTTCCCGAACAGCGGCTTGTAACCGAGCGGGTAAAGATCGGCGCAACGAAGTTTGTCGCTCGCTACGCCTATTTTGTTGCTCGGTCCACTTCGTGTCGCCCCGACTTCGGCCCCTATATAGATAATGAAAAGCTTAAGACATCCACATTACAGCTCCACTTAACTTTCATGTGATCTCTTGAAGTGCAAACTGTCAATTTAGAAGTTACTAGAACATTAACACTATGTCAATTCCATTTTAAGGAAGGCGATAAGACAAAAATCAACAAGACTGAAAACCAAAAACTAAAAACAACCCAGTGGGAATCCAACCGGTGAATCAGCGACAAGAAATTTGTGCGATTTTTTCAAAACAAGATAAACTCAGCAAATTTTATGGTCGCTGTTTAAATGAAAAGGCCTTCGATTGGGGGGAACGAGGAAATGTTTTTACAATAGGCAGAAACTGAACAAAAATGCCAACATAAATGAGCGAAACTATGTAAGCGCGTTAACGAATTGCACAAGTTGGACCGTTTTCGAAAATTCCTAACAGAGGGCGGCAAGGTTCTCTCAAACATGATAATGTTGGGGTTTACAGCCATTAGCAGGTGTGAGAGATATCTTTGTTTGAATTCAGATCATTTCAGCGATTTTTGGCATCAAAAAGTCAAATGAACTTCGTCAATAAAAAAACTACAGCCGTGTAAATACACAGAGACTAAAGTATCGCTCCGTATATATAGTGTCTACACAAAACAGGCACAATCTTAGGTGTCATCTCTCAAGGTGACACCAACACAAAATAAAACCGAATGGCTGAAAGCATACCTTTTCGAAAGCACTGGCAAGTACATCAGCAGGTTTAAGTGGCCATAAACACCACTTTCAAGAGGTATTACTAATGTGAATTACCCAGACCTTCAATCAGCGATCGATTCAAAGAGATTTACATCGCTGAGACAAAAGGTAAAAGGTGCAAATCCGGTATGAAGGAAAAAATAAATACTATTATCGACAAGTAATAAAAAACTGCACGACAAAATCGAACGTTTGATCTCATATCTGCCCTCGAGCGATCTCTGACCATGAATTAAAAGACAGAGTTATTAGTTATCAATTCAAAAAGAAATGTACCTTTGTTTGGTGGCTATAAAAAGCTCTCTTAAAAGCTCTTTTTTGATACAAAATGGAAATTTCACTCATTTTAAAACCGGACGAAAACCAAGATTTCCTGTTTTAATTTTTTAAAAAAAGTTTGAAACTCAAAATTTTCAGACAAAACTGAGTGGGGTAATCTAGATTAAAAAAAACGACAGGTATGTCACAGAAAAGACAAGCTGTAAATAATTCAAGCTTTTGATCTAAAGAAACTGCACTGCAAAGGAAAAAATAAACACACAAAGGCAAGGGATCGAAAGGGATGTCAAGAAAATAAAACAATTGTATATTTATATATTTCTACCTTAATAGAATGCGCTACTAGGCCTTTTTCTAATTCTGCGCTGTCACGTTTTTGATTAAAAAACGAAAGCATATTAAACTGGCTGAAAAGTTCATTGGTTTCGGACTTGCGCGCTTTCAGTTCAAAACTCGCGGTTTGGGTATCTCCACAACATGTTAATGACACATGCGAAACATCGAAGCGGTTTGTAACATTGTTTACCAAACAAAAAAGTTTGGCTATTGTTAGTCAGTTTATAGACTCTTTCTGCAGCTTTGAGAAATCTTTAAACATATCGAACACGGGGAACTTGAAGAGAACGCCATTCAATTCGAAATGATAATAATGTTTAAAACAATAAACTCTTATACCTTCTGGTGAATTTATTCACATACCGCCAATGCAGAGCAATATTCTCATTTATCAGAGAACAAATAATGCAATCAAGTGCAGCTTGAAACCCTAAGCGATGTGGTGAAAATCATGAATCCAGCTGCCGGAGCGGCGTGGATAGTTGGTGAACGCGGAGACCTTTTTCTTTTCTTAGACAAAACGTAATAAGGGAACACGCTAACAAACGCTCTCTAATCTGATACTAATATTCGAAAAGTCGTTTTAAAAGCAAAAGCTCTGTCAAACATTCACAGCCTCAGACAAGGATATTGTGTGAATGAAAAAAAAAATAAATAGAAAACAAAAAAATATTTCTTCGCTCAAACGAGCGAATTTCGTTCGCCTGAGGTTTGGAAAGTGCGCCAGAAAATTTCATCAGGCTGATCTAAAACAGTACTGCCAAAGTAATTATGAAAGCAAGACCCATGTCAAGATTTACAGCTTGACAAATGAATATTATAATGAGAAAGAAACTTATTCAAAGTGCGTTGCGCTCTCGGCGACAGTACAATTTAACAACGAGGCTGCGTTTCGAAAGCGCGCGAAAAAAAAACACCCGGCTATTTTATTACCGTGACCTACGCATCGGATTAATTACATACCTTCGAAGGTTCCTTTCCTCCGATTCCAAGAAGCTTTCTGCATTTTAAACGACTCTGGGCATCATCAAAGCTGCGCCTGTTAGTGAACAAACAGTGCTAACATGAATACAAACAGCTTCGAAATCGGCGACATTGTTCCTTTTAGCAAAATCTACCCAATTCTGATTTCAATATGTGTTTCGGTAATGCGCGTGTAATGTACAATTGTACCGGCTTTCCTGAACGGCAGTTCCCATTACCTCGATATAAAAACAAGAAATCTTTATCCGCATAAAAAAAAAGAAAATATGCATGCTACAAATAAAGAAAATACACCAAATTGAAGATCGCAACACGATACATATTCACAGATATTTTGCTTTCTGGAACAAAACAAAACCGATATAAACTGCATATTTTTTTTGAGTTTCGAAGTAAAACATTTAAATGCGTTAAATAACACTCGATCTGTCTGCACGACGCCATGATTTTGAGGTCAGCACAGAAAATTAACCGCAAGAGCCTGACTGGCGTGTTATGTCGCAGGCCGATATTCCACGGCTATATTTGCGCTAACATTTACAGCGCGAAGCTAAATACGATCAAATCGCCTCGCCTGCAAGAGATAAATTAATGCTTGAGCGTACCTTTTTGCGATAAAACGCATAGCGGAGATGAATAAGATATGGGCGAGTCGACTTCGCGATTTTAGGAATTGGATCAAATCAAAATACTGATCCGCCGAGGAATCGCGAATGAAAACAGAACGCTAGCGGAGTTATCGATCGACAAAGTCGTTCAACAGACAACATAAACGAATTAGAGCCATCTTAATAAAGACCTGTGGAAACTCTAATGGGCAAAATTTCGCATCAATGAACAGAAACGACGGGCTACATGGCTCGATGACAGTGTGGATTAACACAAGTATTAGATATCTAGAACATGCAATCATTTGATCGAGCTAAGAAAACGGGCTAAGCTACCAAAACGAAAACGCACGGCATGCGAAATTCTACGTTGAATTTGAGCTCATACTTCTCTGTCTTCACCAGGGCCGGTCGTTTATTCTCCGTGGACATCGTACGCCAATTACCAACAAAATCTTGGACCGTTGTTTTCGAGTTGCGAACTCTAACTTACTCCGGATACCGACATTTCGCGAAGTGGCACTGACAGGGGAGGGCTGGAGAAGAAATTGTTCCGCGAATTATTCAAATATCTATTCTGGGGGTTTCGACGCCAGCGGAATATTCGTAATCTCTATCGAGCGAATGAAATCCGTGCCTGATGTGATAAAACAACATTACGTTTGTATAACATAGTTAAGAAAAAATAAAAACACTGCTGTTTAATAAAATGAAGTAATGAGTGGAGCTGTCAACATTTCAATAAAAGGCAAAATGATAAAAAAATATGGCAGCTTGTAGCTGAAACTGAAAAAACACGTCTCCTATTTCGCTTTCATCGAAAGCCTTTGCCATCAACGAGATCTTCCGTTTCGAAGCCAGAAACGTATATGCTAACCGCTTGATTAATATTGCAAAAATACTTCATGGCCGATCAGCTGTTTTTAGATTTTAGAAGTAATTATGTTGGGCAAAAAGAGAAATGTAACATGCAAATTTTCGACTGCTTCAAACTCTAAAAATCGCTTGTTAATTGAAAAAGCGCCGTGTTTCTACACTCCTTTTGACAGTTCAGCACTCTCTTACCAATGCAGAACATGAAACGAACTCGGTCAACATAAGCGAGGATTATAACACTTCCGATTTGGCAAGATATTCTCACAGCAGCTTCAACATGATCTTCAACATTCGAACATTCGGGGAAAACATAATTAATTTTTTTCCTCAAAAGGAATATTTTTCTTCAAGGTCTGTTAGTCCCTTCCTTGATGTAATTACATCTTTTCAAGATCACTAATATATTCAAAGTAGATCTCAATTCATATATATCCGTTTTTTCCATCTTTCAGATTCGTATTGATTTCGGTCAGCCGAAAATGTTTCACCACTCGTTTACGCAAAATATTCTCTAGTGGCCCTCGAAACAATTGTCATTTCGCTGAGGCGAAATTATATATCTTGGTTTGTGTTAATTGTCAACGTTGATCTCGTCAGAAATTCAGCTTGGTCAACGGGGTGAAGCCGCATCGAAATCGAAGCGAAATCGCAAACGAAGTGAGACGCTACGGCAGGAAATTAAAACGCTATTTAAAAAAGCAAAAGAATAGCAACTTACTTCAATCTTCCCAGCATGACCAATTCTGACTCGGTAAAACCGGAGTTAAGCTGAAGGAAAACGTGCAAATGGTCCCGATCGAGAGAATATAGGTTACTAATCAATTCCAATCCATGGATCTGACAGAGCAAATGTTGACGCGTCGTTATGCCTCTAATTCGCTGCTTCACTCAATGTTTTACGGGCTGTGACGTGATGTGTCAATTATATTGCGAAGGATAGAGGAACACAGCAGCTAGGCAGCTGGTAAATTCGCCGCTTGACTTAAACCTCCTCTGATGAAATACAGAATGAACTACACTTGTCAAAGTCTGAAGATCGTATCGAAGTTTTGCAACGCGTTTTCGTGATAAGTCAAGCGGCAGGCTTCTCTTCAGGCAAACGATCAAAATGATGATCATAAACTTTCTGTCCATTCATATCTGAGTTTATTTAACATATTTCAAGGTATTTGCATGAAATCCACATTATTTACATGAAATCCACATTGAAACAACCAGGAAACACCAAACTCCCGGATGCAAGGTAGACAAGCTTGAAACTGACTACATCAAAAGAAACACTTTTAATAATCATGTTTGTTAAATGTAACTTTGTTGGTATAAAAACTGGATCGAAACAATCAGAAATCTTTGAGGCGAGACCGGAGGAGATATATCAATATATTTCATGAAAATAATGATATTCTTCCTAGTCTCCGGTCCAAATTTGTTTCTTGTCAATCATGTAGGGAACACAACCGTCAGACTACAATATTACTTGCATCATTGAAAACTGTAACCAATCAGATATCAAAATAATTCTACAGACGTCACTTCGCAATGGAAAGTCTAGGTATGACAACAGACTCGTAGACCGATTAAAATACGCAAATTCTTCTTCCTCCATCCTCGAACACGGAGTGATAAATATTTTTCATACATGCAAACAAAAGTAAACAGATATTTTTTCCAGGGCTATTCGAACCTGTGGTTTGTTGATAAGCATTTTTCGTGTAACAGCGAAAGAACATGAATCTCTTTATATGTGAATGTTTTTCAGTGTAATCGAGGGCCCGTTGACCCCTGGCCTTGGGAGATAAAATTGTCGCGAATTATCGGCTATTAGTATGGGCGAGTGGAATCCAGATTCGTCCCGCGAGTGAGAAATACCCTGGAAACTAGAATGAAAGATCGCGTGCCAGACCCCCCATTCTCGTACACAGAAAGGCGCTGAAGTCTCTCACTGGAGACGACATTAACCCTTTGAAGCCGAACTGGACACCCAAGAATGCCGTTTTAATTCGTGAAATCAGTTTTTTGGCCGCCATGGTGCTGAATGGGCCTTAGTTTTGCTGAAAAAGTTATTCATTTACCAAAAAGATAGATTTCCCCAAGATTAGGTATAAAAATGTGCACTATTTATTCTAGGGCATGCGCATAAGCCAAAATTTGGACTTTTTTGCGATTGCCAGTAGTGTGAGGTAAAGGGAAGAGACGGCTGAAATTCAGACTACGATTGCGGCCCGTTCCGATTTTTTTCCTTGCCCCTTTCCTTTCCTTATTCTCGGCCCTTTCACTCTCGCTTCCTCTTGCGTTTCATATTATTTCTAGCTGCTGTAACAAAATTGGGCGTTAATTATGGGCAAAGCCTGGAAATGGAACCTTGATTAATTATCGGTACAATTGGCCATTTTACGACCATTTTTGCATCAAAACTGATAGCGTTGTTTTTCAATTTGCTGCGTCGGAATGCCGCCGATATCCAAAACCGACTGTTGTGCGGATAGCCTCTATCCATGCTCTACTAAATCCTTATCAAGAATATCTGGTGACGTTTAAATCGATCACGTCACAACTCACAAGTGGTACAAAGAGCACAAAATAGGATTCACAAAAGAGGATTTACAATTCCAAAAACCATATCGAATTGTGTCGAAGCTTTTAATTTGGCGCCAAAAATGGGTCACCCGCGTCTGGGAACTCGCTCGTAGTTCGCCGAGTGTCGCCGTGTGTGGTTCCTCGTCAAATTAAAACCAGAATTCTCGAGTTAAGGCCAAAGCAACTTTAGCATTGTCTTTTCTTTTGTTAGCTGTGAAGAAAAAGAATACTATCGTGTCGTTTCAGTAGGGCAGTTCGGTTTTAACTGCCGCTCGTACTGCGGGCACAGCCGCGGCGTATGCAAGGACAGTGTCTTCAGAATATTTTTCGCACATGGACACCACCCAGGTAGTAGCGTGGCGTAACCCTGTCTCTCACTGACGTGACCTCAATCACGTTCAAAATAAATGTAAATATAAAGAACAATGAGAAAGCTACCTGATGAGTCAATGTGGTTTCATTGTAACCGATTAAATCGTTGAGAACAAAACACGTGTATATCGAGAGGCAAGATAGCCTTACTTACATCTGGTAGCTAAACTGAAGGCATATGACGAGAGGTACTTGGAAATACATTATTCCTGCTTCAAATGTTGCTAGCCTACAACGAACACAGGCGAACTTGGCAGAGTTCCTTAGGGCCGACAGGAGCAAGTAGGCGGTGTTCGGGAAACGCAATCCTGTTTATGCTATCGAGAAAGGTACATCCAAAGCAAAATATCTTGAAAAAAAATAATATACTAATGTAACACAAACTAATGTAACACAAAGGCGAGCCGAAATGAACCTCTTTCTGTCGCTCCCAGATCGCTCCTTTGTCGACGTTCCATCCCTCAACAGGGGTATGAGTACGAACAAGGTATTAAAACGAGAACCTAACGGGTTTTTTTTTTTTACAACAAAACCCGGCGGAGGCCCACAATAACTATATTATGAGCTTGTTTTTCTGTCCATCCAAGATAAGAGGAATGATCCGGCTCACGACTTGACCTTGAAAAGCACAATAAGCTTTTTTAATCCAGCCTGTGCTGTTGATTGTAATAAAGCTACAAAAGATAAACATCGTGTCATTTCGTATCGATTCGTAGGGTCAAAGGTGAGGAAAACTTCGCGTTGTCAGCGTAACTTAACGGATTAAATTTGGGGGTGATAAAAAACCGAGGACAAAGTCTCCCTCTTTTAAGAAAAATCTCTTAATTTTTTTCTCTCTCCAAGTTAAACATATCAAGTTTTAGAAAAAAAAACACGTATAAAATTACCTTTAAATTGAAGGAAACCTAAAAATAGTAGTTTACTAAGATAGGAAAACACCAAAGAGATAATAATAAACCATCGAAGAACAGGGATGGTTAAGGATGGAGAAGATTAACACAGATTACAAACGACGAACTTGAAAAATCTAGGCTAAATTTTTCAAGATGCACAAACCGTGTGATCGACTCCTTTGATTTATTTTCTTTGGGTGTGGATAATAAAGCTGAGATATCATTTGCTTTTTTTTTCAATTTCAGTTTCCTTCCACAGTTTCCTGCCACAGGAAAACCCACCACTTTCTTCATTTTAACAGTACAGTCGTTCTTTCTCCAGCATGTGTCTCTGGCTTACCTCCTTACAGCATAGTCTTTGTACGCATCCGGGGCACTTAATCGCACTGGGTCGGCCATGTTGTTATCGTCTGTGTCCTGGCCGTCCTGTTTTTCTTCTATAGGCTCAGTTTCCTCCTATCGAAGAGACGAAAACATGCTGAAACAAGCGTCAATAAACAGAAAGAATTCTCCTCCCTTCCTTTGAAGCATATCACTTAGGACGACTGACATACAATGGCAAGTGTTTTCGTCATCTTTACAAGGTCTAAAACATCGTTTGCAGCAGTTTTCAGAGATTGCTATAAAATGTTCCAAAGAGAATCCATTTGCATTACAGTCAGTGCTAATAATCGATATTAATTATGTCTACATCTTCAATACAGTGCTGGAATAGCAGGAGTCGACCAACCGTGAGATATTCTTTCCGCAGAGTCGAGTTCGACGGCAGGAATGTTTGCTACGTGCAGTATAAATGTATAAATAATCAGTACACTGGAATGGAAAATCAATTTCTGTGAAGGATTTCAAAGGGCGGGCGAAAAATTAAACAACGCAGCCTCGGTCAAGAGAGACGATGAAAACACTTCAAGTGAATTTAGACAAAGTGAAACGGTGGCTGCATTGACGTATGACATGACTGAGGCACTCTTAATATTAGGTCTGCTCAGGGCGATTACAGTTCTATTTTAGAATCAAACAACAACTCTTGAACCAGGCACGCATGGCAACAAAAAGCTCGGCTGACAATTGAAGGCTGTTTCAGGAAAACGCTGCTCGACCCAAGCCTGATCTCTGCCGTGCAATTTTAAATAAAAGTATCGGAGTGTTCTTTTCTAGACCGTGAAAAGTTCCTGTGTATTATTCTCGTCAGCTGAAAAATTCCTGATTTTCTGTCTTTCAAAATAAAATATTTGGTCGATATTTGTCTGATCTGTAAGATAAATCTGGTGTTTAACCTCGGGTGCATTCTTTGGTTGACCTATCTAAGTCATATGAGCTGAAATAACTTTTAATTTGTTTGCTTCTGTGGACATTGACATTCAAAATTTGGCTGTTCATTTGCTATCGATTTTTTTTTTGTTATTGATAACTTAGCATGGAATTCAAGCAACCATTCAGCTGAAATGAAGCGAACAGACGCGACCAATACAAATATCAAAAGTTGGAACTTGATTCAAGTAAAGTCACGCATAATATTCGGGAAATATTCCGATAAAACTAGTAAGTTTGTTCTTTCAGAATCTTAGTTACAGACCTATGTTTACTTATAGTCTTTGAGAACAAGAGCGTTGAAGAAATGGCTCCAACACAAAGCAAACTGACAAATTAAGAATAAAGTCGATATCTCTCCGCTGTCTGAAATATGCATCAGATTAATAAACGTACGAGGTCAAATTCGAAGTAGAACTAACAAAACTGCGCTGAATACCAAGTTTAGATTTAACACTTAACCGTAGGAGACTAAAGTGAACACCTTAAAAATCTTACCTAGTCAACTGAGCGAAACACGTCTCACTTGTTGAAGGCAGTTTCGAGATGCCAATGATTATCACCTTCGAGGAATTAGTCAATGTCAACGAGTTGTATTGCCCTGTGTGCTCACCGGTTTTGGCAAATCGATGATCGTGGTGATGCGGTGCAAAATCGCATTTCACGCCCGAGTGCCCAGGTGATCACGCGATGAAAATATACATGATCGGGAATATTCGTTGAACACTCGGCTGGCATTTCCGACAATCCCGAACACGACTGTCCCACCAAAGTAGTTATCGGTATTTTCTCGGAGGCGCGTAAACAAAAACGCCCAAAATTAACTGCAGCTTTCGGCGTTGTCGCTGACCGCAAATTAGCAGAAACCCATTCATCTATTATGACTGCTTATAGCCTACGTTTTCACAAGAGATCGGTACAGATGCCATGACATGCGACCAGTTCAAAGACCTTCTACATCTGGATCGCGTGACCTTCTCACATCTGGATCGCCTGACCTTCGCGATCACTCGCGTGACTGTCAAGATTGATCATGTGATTCTCGCGAAGACTATTTTTGTAGTCTACAAAAAGATCGAAGTCGAAAAAGTTTTGATCTGAACACAAAGAGGTTCCTGTTAACATTATCTCAAGATACTGATTGCAATAGATCGTTTTCACGTGACGTCATCACTTTCTAAAATCGAAAACTAAAGATCCACCAAAGTTTTCATCCCCATCAGGTATAAGAGGTGACATATTTATATCTGTTTACAATTTTACAGCTCAATAGCGTGCTTCGTTTGGAAACCAGAGCATTTTGAATTTCTCGGTTATGGAGGTGCGTGACACAAGGCTACGATCAAATTTGTTGAAAAATATATACTTATCTCATGATTTTGAGCCCTGTTAGAAGCTAGAGCATTAGGAAAAGTGCTTATGTAAATACCTGTTTTTTCAGTACTGATAATCAGTCGCCTAGAAAGCCAAAGTAAGTTCCAGATGTTTACACTATTTTCCGGCCGCCATATTGGTGTACCATGGAGGTACACCAACATGGCGTTTTCATACTGGGCTCTGTAAATTTATGCGAAACATTTCGACAAATATGTGAAGTTTGGGGAAATGCACAGGGCTAAAACTTGGAGAAGTATCTTATTTTTTTATCTTCTATAACATTACAATTTCTTAGCTTTTTCCACTGGATAGTTTTCGATTTATTTTTTTATTGCGTGACAGTGAAAACGATCTATAGAGTTGACCGATATTGTTAATTATTCTTTCAGGCCTGTTATCAGTAAAAGAAAGCCCTTAAAATCAGCTCCATTATCTAAAACGACCTTATAAAGTAAAATTGAACAATACTTCCAAACCTAAATCACGAATACGAACCAAATTGCATTTCGATTACCTGTACCGTGAAATGTCATCAGCGTCACGTTGTCGAAACACGACTAAGGACGAAAATGAGATCGAGCTTCCGCGTCCCGGAGGGGGGGGGGGGGGGTATGGATTTGGAGGTTCTCAATCCTTAAATACTAAGGTTGTCACTTTTGTTCCCGGTGTGATCATTAGATAGGTATCAGCTAAAATTACAGTGCATAAATTCCCAGCTGCACGAAAAACAACTGATCTGTCAAAACCAGTTACTTCCACTGTTACAGAAACGAAATAAAGTTGACTTATTCATGCCATTCTTAGATTTTGCATTTCTTCTCTTGAATAGCGTGTCATTTTTTAATTGTCATTTGCTTCATCCTTAATTGAGGTGAGATGTTTCGCAACACACAACTATCCGAAATAAACGGATGGAAACTGACTCACCATAGTTTAATTTGCGGCCAGTGAAGTATGAAGAATATACTGTGATTATAATGTCGGCTGCAAGATCCCCTGCTCCAATCAGTACTTGCTGGTGTTCTCCATAAGCTAAAACAAAATCAAATTAAAAAATAATACAAACCAGAAATTTGCAAAGCATTATTGAAAAGAAGTTAAATAAAAGTGTGGCGTTAAGGGTGTTATATCCCCACGGAAGGTCGCTGACAAACGGAACAATGGCGCATAAACCAACATGTAGTTTTTGCAGGGCCCTTGGAATATAAAACCAGCGATGTTGAAAGAGAGCAAAAACGAAAATCTTTCCTGTGCAGACCACAAGATTATAAAAAAAAGCTCACATAATAAGCTCAATCGACGCTGTTTTAGCCAAATTACTGAACCGAATAGAATAAAGTTCTTAGCATCAATATTAAAGGTTACGTCACGGTTTGCGCATGCCTACAATTTTTAAATTCGTCGTTTGTAATCCGTGCCAATCTTCTCCATCCTTAACCATCCTTGTTCCTTTACGGTTTATTATTATCTCTTTGGTGTTTTTCTTTGTTAGTAAACTACTCTTTTCACGTTTCTTATTTTTCACCTGAACAAAAATAACGCAAAATACCGTGACAAAGTTCCCTTAAGTATACTTAAGAATTCGTTACATTTATTGACACTACTACCTACCTATAGTTTATACTCAGAATTGCTGTGTTGTCCGTTCTCGTTCAAGGCATATACATTCGCGCTCGTCTGGAATAAGGTTGAAACAACAGGGGAAGAAACTGCGATAAATTGAAAGTTGACGCAAATAGTTAGTTAATTACCTTTAGGATAACTCATATCCAGTGGGTAAGCCAAGAGAATTCACGTGGCGGTATAAGCCGCAAAGCGGAACGAATTAACAAATCTTTTCGATCTTTTGACGGTAGCCTTTCAGCTGATCCTAAAACACACAAAAAAGTCACAGCACCTTATAATATTATTTAAAAGGCTTTGCGTATCAATGGAATATCTTTTCTATGAGCCGGAACAGAAGGCTTCCGCGTGCAAATCAGTGTGCATTAACGAAAATATGAATCAATATTTCTCGCGTTTTCCAACACAAGTTTTGCGTGGGCAGGCGTGCAGCTTTAGGCGCCCAAAATCCGACAGCTTCGATTTCGATGAATATCCTCTCAAAACTACTTGTACCGAAGGCTTTATTACAAATCTATAAATTATTACCTTATCCCATTCAGTTTACATAGTTATGCGATGCTTCTTTTTTATGACTTTCATTAAACAACTTCACAGAAATAAATTTAGCATCAAGGAGAAATGGACGAAGCATTGTAAACATTGATTCGGGTTTTTCAAGCAATATGATGTCTCGATGTAATCTTCTTTCAGATAATGTTTCTTTAGCTATGCCATTAAAATCGCACCCTCCTAATATATATATAAAAAAAGAAATCAGAGGCCATCTGAAAAGTCAGGCTATTTTATGGTGTCTGTCAAGCTTAATCTTGTCAAAATAAAAATATACACAGACTCTGCTAAGAGTGTATATTGTACATATTCCAGTATACGAATTTCTATGACAAAAGTCACGTTTCAGTGGTCGGAACAGTTTGGAACCACGAAAGGCAAAAAACATGATATATGTAGTCCTTATTTGGTTGGGGAAATATAAATATATATGTATGTATATATTTTTTTGTTGGCTATGGAAATCCCTTTGAATGTATTGGTTTCGCGAGTATTACAAGTATGTATATGAAATGCGAACAAGTTTTGCATACTTACGTTTTTCGCCAGTCGCGGATATCTGACTAAAAATGATACACAATCTGCTGCAATAAAAAATATTTTTTCGTTGTTCTCAGTAAGATTAAATGTACACAGGAACGGATTAAATGAATTGCTAGAGAGACAAGGCCGGATCTGTACGCTCGTATTAGTAATTGAAACTTGCCAAATACATCAAGATAAGGTGTTCTTATGGACAGTAAATTGACGCGATTTACATGCTGTAAAAAAAGGCTTGGATCTAATGTTTGTGCTTTTCTAATGTTCTGACGTGGAAAACAATGAAGACCAAACACGCGTTTGTGAAAATACAAAGAACTTGAATATATTAAGACCTAGCAGCGGAGTTTTTGCATCAGAAAAAGACAATGAAAAAGACTTAATAAATAGACCACTTACAAATGTTTACTTGAGAGTTTCTTTTTTCACAGAGAAACAAAATCTCAATGCCTTGAGAGGGAGAATTTTTTGGATTTTAAATTCCGCAATACGATACTGCATTAAAATAATATTTGTTGCCATCCGTTAAAATCTTAAACTGCAACAAAGGGCTTTTGTTCTTTAATAAAAAGTATCAAGTTATTACAAGTCTACATTTCGCTATACCTATCCCATTTATTTGCATGGCTCTCGTGTGAAATTTTGCTTTCAACGAGAGCTGATAACTACCTGAAGTTAACAACTTGCGATTGTAACAAGGTTCGCGATTATTTGAGTTTTTTTTTGCTGTTTCAGTACAGGTTATGGGAAGTAATGGCGAAAGTAAATCGCATTAAGATTTAAATTTGAAGATAAAAAATAAAAGAAACTGGAGGTGAAGCCAAACGATATTACAACAAAATAAACTGATAAAAGAGTGCATGAATGAATGAGAGAAACTTTAGATGTACGATTGACTGACCGAATGCGAACGAGTCAGTAAGCGAGCGAACGAACGAACGGACGAGTACACGAACGAACGAACAAATGAACAGTCGAGTACACGAACAATGGATAACTGACTTCGATTTAAAACTTATTTGGTCTCCAATTTAGTGGATGGAGATTACAGGCCTACAAGACTCCTGTGTTTTCCAGATTCCATAGTCATGCTGTACTTTTTTAAAAGATACGTTGAAAAATGTACCTGTTTTTTAGTTCAGGAATTTAAACCCTCTGTATTTGAAGATATGCCAGAAATAAGTACGAAGTTTTGCTTATGCAAAAATGTGACTGTAAATTTCTCAAGACAGGAAAATCTTCATTTGGACAGCAGTCTTAAAACCAGTCTGTGATTATTACTTCAAACGTTACAACTTTTGCTGTGTAGAATAAATACATTTTGTTTCCGGTTATTTTTGCCCGATGGTTCCTTAAAAATTGTGAAGATTTCTATCTATTTGTCGAAGGAAAAAAACATAACAACGACAAAAAAACATTTTGGGGAAGAAATTATGAAACCCTGACCTACTGTGAACATGACAAATCCGCCTGGGTGCGGAAAAAAGAATAAATAAAAACACTTGATTTAGATGAACTGCTAACTGGAGGAAAGCAGGACTCAATAATATTTCTTTTAGCTCGAGATCCTATGTCTCATGATACAAAAAAGATTCGTTTCTGGCATGTTAAAGTTTGCCGCCCGTAATAAAAGGCAGGAGAGCATCAGCCCCCGTGGACAATCTCCTTACGCAACACTGCGCCATTTACGGCGGGCTTTCATAATATATGTGAGTTTTTCACATTATTTTGTAAAGCAACCCACCGCGATTATCTTATGTTATTTGCGGGTTACTGCGATATCTTCTCTCAGTTGTTTTTGCAAAATGTTACTGCACATGTTGTTGTCTTTTTTGCGACTTTTCTATGAGTTTGAAGCGCGAAAAAACGCTGCGAAACATTTATACTTTATATAAAGCGCATGAACACCTTAGCACTCTTATATGTTTAATCTAATCGCTCACAACATTGTTGTCCTCTAAAAATTTCTGCGCGCCAGTTGTAGCTCATTAGCACTCGCATCTTGAAACAAAAATACAGTTGTATCCGAAAAATCGCTTCCAAAACGCAAATGAATCCGGCTTCTCTTTTTGGTCCCTCATTGTTTCAAGGTAGTCTGAAACAATACGCATTTTTAAACGATACCTTCGGTGAGTTGCTTCAATATTCGAAATAATCCTTAAGTTTTGCCCCTGAGTCGTAATCTTTTTCAGTCCGGCATAATTAACTTGTCGTATTTTTGTAAACACTAGAAAACACTCATTGGTCAGAAAAGTAATCCGTTAAATATAAAGAGACGGTGAACTGATTAGTAAATGTAATCAGAATTACATTGATTTTGCGTTCCGCGTTGCCAATTGCTAAATATTCGTATTTCTTTAACTGCATGTCCTTTTCCATTTTAATGGAGACTGTAAATTTCTGTTTAGTATGACTTTACCGGCGACTAATCCCTTGTGTCGAGTTAGTTTCCAGACAGCTGATTACTGTACCTCACATGAATAATCGAGTATAATTATGTTTTTCGTAACATAAACGGCTGAATTAATCAACTGAAAGACCGTGAAGTTTTTTTGCCCATTTTTCGTTCGTTCTTTTCGACGGACATTCTGTCGCTATTCTGATGGTGGGCGGTTGAATATAAATGAACAAAAACGTAATCTTCCAAAAAGATCGAGTTTCTTAAGCTTTACCGATCATTGATATTGAGAGAAATATACAATGTGAATTTTAATTTCAAGACTGTAACCGCCAGATGTCAAGCAACTCTGCCCTTCAAGATAAGTTTAAAACCTTCTCAATTCTATTTAAATAATCAGCTCCTTGTTACAACGACAGAATCCTCCCTGCCGAGCGTAAAGTTATTCTACGCTTAGTGATCACATGAATTTTCTTTTCTTTTTTAATACAAGGCCGAGAGATTTTTACCCGCGTGTTCACATTGAATCCTTCAACGTATAACTGCGCGTGAACGAAAAAAATTGTCTGTCGATAAATGCCATTGCGACCAAAGTTGATATAATATTTTTTTTCTTGAAACAGTAGCGCCAAAATTGCGTGCGGAGAAAGTCCAAATGTGCCGGTTTGTAAACACAGACAAACAGTCGCAGCTGAGCGCAACGATTGGGATACAAAGCACATGAACAACGAAATACTGTTTACCTTAGTAATGAGAAAAATAAGTGTTTCCGCTCGACGAAGATCTTCAGAAATAAATATGTAGTGTTTCAAGAGAACTGTCGGAGAGGTTCGCTTTTCAAACGCGACCGTGCTATTTTCACAGAGTTGACATCCCGGGTAGAAAAAAAAACACATTCGTATCTAATCCACTCGCTAATCATCCCATGACATCAGTATTCCAGGCAGAGCAAAGGCCATGGAAACGAGACTCGTGCCCATTTTTTTCCCCAAGGTAAAAGGGTGACTGGCGTTAATGATGTCGTGAAGAGGAGTTTACCAATTTAGAGGGCCTGGGAAAAGAATAGTTACAGTATAAAATACAACTTTGCTACAAACACATCTTTCTGTATACTTTTCTGCAAAATTTCATGCAGAGAATGGCTATTTTCGCAGCCTTACGGAGTTCATGGGATCTGTACTTCGGCTAAACAGCAATGCAACAAAGTAAATGCTTTTTATATAAAAAATACGACATTTTATTGGTGCAATCTCGAGAAGCTCTCACAAACATCATACTCAATTGTGATTTGTAGAGAATGCTACAAAGCCCATAGACAAGCCCTTCTGCTTCAATAATCTACGATTAATCGTGTCAGTTAGGAAGGAGAACTCGATGAGCAAAACAGTTTGTAGTCTAGCCCCTGTCTCTCTCTCTTGCTCCGGCCAACCCTTGTTCTTACTAAGCGGCATGAAAAATACAGGAAATATTTACCATCAATAAAAACAAACAACAGTACACGAACGGTTATTTCCTGATTGCAAAATATAGAAGCAAGTTACATGTGAATTTATTTGAAGGCTATTTGCAGGACATCTCTTTATTCTGTACTCGAGCCGTGATATTCTTTTTACCCCTGCCTAATGTAACTCTGAAATAATACGATTCTATACCACGACTGACTAGATCAGTGCAAAATATTTACAATCACGAATTTCTAAACATAACAGAAACAAGATAACACTTTGTTTCTTCTTTCTCCTTACTGACAGCATACTCCCTACCCACCCCTCCCTAGACCTACCTCTTTTGAAACTACATGTAACAGACGAACTTTCTCGATCTAACACAAAGCAGAGAGGGAGTGAGGGTGGCGTTTATTGGTATGCGTTCCTCTGAAGTCTACGCGATGGAGTGTAGAGCACGACAGGCTAGCTTAGTCCCAATGAGCGAAATAGACTGAAATGGTTAAGTACATACCGTAGTAATTCATCAAAATTTTAAACTGATCACATCAAACAGTTGATAACAACATGTTAAATAAATGTCAGATTCAAATAAACCCTCGTCCTCAAATAAAGGTCCGAGATGAACCCGATGTCATTTATCGAGAAAATACGTCCTCTTTGAAACGTCAAACCTAAGGAACGTCATCGAAGTACAACATCTACAATCGATCTTGTCTTTACAGTATCAAGTGGAACATTATAGTAAGACGCGCGTAGTTTTCTTTAACTGCTTCATGTAAGCTTGTTTCACATGACCGCGCAAGTCGTGGACTGCACAAGGTCCTCGTCCTCTATGACATACTTGGTTGTTCTTAGCTTGGCTGGTGTACACTTCGTCTGTTCATAAGGACTGAAACGAGATTAAAACACTCAGTTTATTGCTTCAAAACGTACGAATTTATCCATTGATTTCTGTGTTTACCGGAAGACCACTTAGTTTAGTTTAGTTTATCTTGAATTCATCACCAAAATACAAGAACAAATATATTCAAATAGACAAACAACTAACCGTTACGCTTGTTTGTCTGTTTGATAGTTTGTTTGTTTGTTTGGTTTACAGAATGTTTGCGGGTTTGACATAAATGATAATTCTAAACAATTCACGAAGATAAAACCCTTACCTGTTAGCAGGAGAGCCGACTGTTTGCACGCAAGAGACCTCCGGTAATTTTGGTTTGAAACAACGTTTCTTAGCCGCTTCGTGAGGAGAAAACAGCTTAAAAATAAATGCAATTTTATCAGAAATGTTGCAGTGGTTTGGCAGAATGTACATGCCGACATGAAACAGAATAGAAATTTAAAAACCAAGATCAATAAGAATGTTACCAATACTTGGTCATAAAAAGTATCATTTCCACAAAAATATGGCAAGACGAGGAAAGAAGAACTAACTACAGAGCAGACAAACTAACCTCGACTTCATAATTCTCCTTGAAGGACAATTTTCTTTTCTGAGCGCGGGTCTTTACACAACTCTGTCCAGTTTCCTCCATTTTTCGCGTTTCTTCGTTTGCCTTCGCTCCTTCTGTATCTTGCATTGAACTCCCACAACCCTTTTCCATCTTCACTTCTTCGTAAAATGTTGGAACATCACTCTTAATCCACGGAGAATTGATCACTGTTTCTCTACTCCTAGCTCGTGTCATTGGTGTGACACTGGGCATTGCTTCGCCGTTGAGTAATTTTCGGGTCTTGGGTTTTGTCGACTGCACTGGTGTTTGTTTGTTCAGCAGTTCTTTTCTCAAGGGATACAGACTGTCTTTGATGCAGACTGCTGGACTGGAACAATCTACAGCCGAATCCTGTAAAAAATGAAACGAAATCAGCTGCCAAATCACTCTTCATAATGAGAAACGGTTATCTGGCTATTTAGCTATCGCAGGGTTCGTATCTTTTTTCAGAAACAAATTTCCAGGACCAGGATTGTTTTTTTTCCAGGACTCTAAAATTCACATTGACCCTTTCATTCCCAAGATCACAATGTTAATTCTCCTTACTGTCGGCCATACATTTCAATTTTTTACTTGAGTTTAACAGATTTCCAGAACTTTCCAGGACCAGTTGCCTTTGCAATGCCACAATAAACTTCCAGGACTTTCCAGGTTTTCTAGCCCTGTGTTAATAATTACGGCAACTTTTCTATGCCCATGTATCGCTCAGTTGTTGTACAAGATCGCAAGGTCGAAAAAAACAAGCTCACACCATTACTAACAAAGAGAAGATGAAGGGTGAGAGAGTTTAATCCCCATACGGGCCAAGGAAATTCCTCTCACGTTATTTTTAGACATGGAACCCAGTCCTTCCGTGGAAGACGTTACCACTTGCATTTGCGTAGTTTTTTTTTCAAGGACGACACAAATGTGTTCAAAGCCGCTAGGGCTAGTCACGTGAGCAAAATCCGCGACACACGATTGGCTAATTCGATACCCTCCTGGGATTTCCGAAACTGGGAATGTTCTAAAAATAACTTGAGAGGGATCACTTTGAGAGTAAACCCGATATTGGGGGATGAACTCTCTTATTTTTCAATTTCTCCCGGTACTGACCTGTCTAATGACGCTTAATCCCAGACGAGCTGCTTTCTTAGCAACGGATCTCGTTAAGGGCGTTGATCGCTTTGGCAATCCACCTTCGTCTCCGTTTGGCTTTCTTAAAGACGCTCTGCAACTTTTGAGATCACTGTAAAAAAAAGGGTTTTCTTAACCGTTAAATATTCGCAGTGACAACTTATTGTGAAGGTTAGTTCCTACCTTATCGCGTCCCGTATGCATTTAAACCACGTCAGAGCTTCTGTCCTTGACTTTGAGTACAAAAGTAGTGATTTGTCTTTGCAAGTTACCTGCCATTAAATAAAAGTCGCTTTAGAAATGGTGAATCCACAAACACACAGCAAAAAATAAAACAGTTTGACACGTGTATCTTGTCGTGTACGATTCCTAAACAGCTTACCTTGAAAAGAGCTCCCGCGCTATAATTGTCCTCATTTTCGGTTAAACCGCCCAAAACCTGTTCCAACTCACAGTCGATCAGTGGAAAAACCCGACGGCACAAGTACGAGCTGCGAATAACACGTGAAAAACTTGTTAAACCTGTTACCGACTGAGCCAAACCTTGCGCAGCGCATTAGTTAAGGTAGCAGTCGTTTTAGAACAGTAAATTAAAAGTTGAATCACTTCAGGACTGAAGAAGAGCTTCCTTTCGCTCAGCTGGGGTATTTCTTACCTCTGTTCTTTGTCCAGTGAGCCGCCTTTCTTAGCGTAAAGAAGAATGTCCGAAAACAAGAAGAACATCCTTTCCTGCGATCCCCGGCTACAAACCTGTAAAATGTTGACCAAAACACGTGCCTCTATTAAATTAGAAACAACTCCGTTATGATAATCTGAATTACAAAATAAAATGGACATTCACTTGGTTTGTTTCAAACTGCAGTGTAGGATCATACACGCCATTTTAGAAAAAAGGTTCTCGTGAATTCAAACAACTTGGTTGAATTTTTTAGTGTTCGCCAGTCTATAAAGACATGTAGGAATAAAGATTGAATTTTTACTTCGATAGATAGCAATTGGGAAACAGTTTTCTGATCTATTTTTCATTCTCTTAAAATAATTATTTAAAAAATGTTCTGCATTTCACTTTGAGAAAATGTCCGCATCGTTTCATTTTACCCCACGGCCTGAGTTGAAAGAGCGTATTTCTCGTTTTTCAGTTGGTCAGGTCGATAACCGTACTTTTCAACTCTTTGCCTTCATTTTACAATTATCAATTAGAAACTACTATATACCTTCAAAAGTGGACCTTCTTTGATAAATAGCCGTCCTAAAACAAAAGAAATGAAACAATCTCAACGTGAAAATCAAGTTTTGCAAAGAACAAAAATTGTTTTTAGCTTTCTAGCTATTTTCGTTAAACGTTTTTTTTTTTACCTGGAGCAAGAATTTTAGGAGCTCCTTCGCCTGTGAGTGAGTTCTGAATGGATAACATTTTCTGAAAGTTCTCCCGCTGACGAATATTTTCATTGATGTGATGTGCAACTTTGTTGATTTCTACTGTGGCCTCTGAAACAAAACAAGAATCAAAGTTGTTGTTGATTAAGACATGCGTACAGATGAAAGCGCTAAAATAAAGTACCCCGGAGATTATCTCTGGTTTCTGTAGCATGAAGCTACATGTACAAGAAGTATTTTTACTCCCCCATGGATGGGATGCTAGTCTATCGCAGGGTTACGCCCCACTCTAAGCATTAAATTTGTCGGATTTATACACCTGGGTGTGGAGAGGCACTGTGAGAGTCAAGTGTCTTGCCCAAGAACACAACACAATGTCCCTGGCCAGGACTCAAATCTGGACCACTCGATCCAGAGGCAAGCACACACTCTATATACTTTATTATCTTCAAATTAAATTTTACAAAAAAGGGCATGCCCACAACTAGCATTAAACTTAGCACATAATCATTAGCTAATGAGGCCACCGGGCCTCTACAAACTCACTAGAGCGGTTAATGTTAATTTCCTTTATCGAATCCAAGGTGATAAATAATAAGTGTTTCACTTGCTTGCCAACTCAGCCTAACAGGTTCTTTAGAATAACCTAGTTATACATTTCAACCTACACATACTTCAGGCATCCAGCACTTTGGAATATAGCCCTGCTCATATAGAGATCATACCTTGTAACTTTTCAAAATCAGAATGTTCTTTGGGGGTTTTGTTTAAGAGACTCTCAAGTAACATCTTATACCTAGAAAATAAAATATTAAACAAAGAGATCAGGTTAGTTTTTTACTTATTTAACATTAGTAACTACATGTACTAGGCAGTACAACTGTTCTTAGTGATAGACTACAATGCATTTCTTTAGTCTACCCAGAGTTATACAGGGTGCAGAGTAGAAGCAGGCAAAATGGTTGTGTTTCACTGTGGATCAACTAAGACAAGGGATCTAAGTTAAAAAATCTTGGATTTTAAATTCAAAATTCCTGGCTAGAAGCAATGTACTGGGGACATACAGAGAAAATACACTCAAGGTGGCCTCATATTACTGATACCAGTGATGTGTGTCAGTTGACAAATCACATGACCATAATATGTGCACATAAATACAGTCAGATTACCTGGGAACTCGTTGCACTGGAGTAATGAGTAATGCTGCTAGATTTAATCCTTTACATTCAGCATGCATTTCTTGAGCTTTCTTAAAAGTTGCAAACTCAACACTCTTCTTCTCCCACTCCTGAAAAAAAATAACACATGGATGATCAAACTTACATTGCACAACAAAGTGCTATCATTCCATGAGGATAGTTTTATAATAATATTATATAAAGTACTCAAATTGCATTTTTTTTCACCTCAGATTATAGACGTGGCTCAAAATAGATGTTCATTTGAGCAACTTGCAACTTTCAATTTAAATTCGCTCATGAAGCAAGTTGCTAAGTTCTGTGAGATTTGGCTATTTCCAGTTTTCATTTTTCCTGTATACAGTACTGTTGTAAAATGGAATAATACCACCTCTTTGACAATCGTTTTTGTTCTAGGCAAAGCCAAGGCCTCATGAGCCAGAAAACAAATGCCAAATGACTCCTTGACATTACTCAGGGTTCGTACTCATTTTGGGACTAAACCTTCAAGGACTTTTCAAGGACATTCCAGGGCGCAATTCCAATTTTTCAAGCACTCCATCTAGTAAAAAATGCCATGAGAATGCGATACTAGATGATCGGGTTTAAGGGATAACTGCCAGATTTGTTCAAGTGCCAGTCTTTTCTAGTTACTCCACTACGTGAAAACAGTCAAACAGCAAATTTCAAGGTTTTTCAAGGACCCAATGTACTTTTCACGGACTTTCAAGGCCTTGAATTTTGATTTTCAAATTCAAGGACTTTCAAGGACTTTCAAGGTGCGTGCGAACCCTGATTACTTCTCCCAAAAGCCCTATGGTTTGATGTGTGAGGTGCAAATGACTGATATTTCAGGCTTATAATAAAATTACATACATGTATTGATAATGCACAAACCTAGGGTAATTAAATGCATTTTCACTGGCAACTGCTAATACGTAAATGTACAGCGTAAACTGAATTTTCAAATTTTCTTTCCAATACATGTATTTTCGATAACTACCACATATATTTTTACCTGTAAAGCAGCCTGTGCTTTAGCAAAGTTGTTGGCATAAGTACTGTACAGCTTGATAAATGGTGCCATGGCTAAGAAGGCATCGCCAAGGCCTAAAGTCTCCATATGACTCAAGAGTTCTCTATTGACTGCTTGAATTGCCTCCACATTGGAGAAGATGGTGTTGAGTGCATTTTTTGGCAGAATGCATGCAACTTGCAATGGTGTAAGAAATCGCTGAAAGATGGAATAATAATATTTCAAACAGGATTAAACCACAATGCATTAATTGAACACGGAAAGTTAAATGTTTTATACTAATGTGAAATGTTTGACCAGACAATTTTATGAAATCTCACTCACTGATGTTATAGCATTCAAATGATCTTGGTAAGTCCTTTCTGTTGCGAAAATCTCATTGATAACCTTTCTTCTTCTCCTGGTCTGGGCCTGGCTGCGAAGCATGTGGTTGAACTCTGCAGAAATGGCCTGACTTGTTTGCGACAGTTGCAGAGACAGGAACTTCTTAGCATTGTGAACTGTTTAGGGAAACAAAGTCAGTTAAACCTTGATACCCATGATCTTGTATTGTAAGTTGTAGAATTGGTATGATTCACGCTGAATTCAATAGATCTATCATAACATGCATATAAGCATACAACTATAATAAACAATCGTGTGATAGTCTATCATGTGATAGTTGAAATAGAAATTAAGAGCAAATACATGCAATCTAATTGTTTTGGTATAAATCTACTAGTCATTCAAAACTTTATCTAAATCCTCTTCACAGACACTTTGAAAATGCCAAGAATCGGCCGTCATTTTGTTAACAGGGCACACTGTTACGCTACTCACTATTATAGATAGCGTGTAGCTTGGCCAATCAGAGAAGGGTATTTGTGATAAAACACTAGTAGATTTATATTAATGAACAATGTTAGATTATTTGCTCACAATTTTTGTTATATGATAGTTGACAAGGGTGCAGCCCAAGTCAACTATCACATGTAGAAATCGAGAGCAAATACTTGTTTTAGTATAAGTCTACTAGTTGTTCATAACTTTATAAGTTTGTCTAGTAACAACAGAATAGACTGACAGTGAGCAGCATAGCCAATAACAGAATGGCGGACTAGTAAATTTATACTAATTAGTAGTAAGACAATAGGTTGAAGGGTATGTAGTTATATTGTTTAGACAAGACAAGACAACTTTATTTTACCAGGGTAGCCCAATCAGCTGCAAGGCTGGTATCCTTAGGGGCCCTGGGTTCAAGTAGTAGACTCTCCAAACAATTGCAGTCCAAAACCTACAATTTTACCCTCTCAGAAAGCTAACACATCAAAAGACAGGTTGTTGCAGATCAACCCCCAAGAAAAAGACTCTTGAACCCCTGTAAGAAAATCTTGTCCACAGGGAAAAGTGGACGGATGGCACTGTGGATATAAAATGAAATGGACCTTTGTATGCCCGCTTGTCTGATGCTGTTCCTTTGGCCACTTTTTTCTAGATTGTAGAACACCGGCCACTCATTTGCATCTCATTCAATTTGAACGGTTCCTTTGTTTCTATACGCTTCATTCTTTATAGAAGCGTTGAGAGATACGTGCTATGATGTTAGTAAGCTAGTAGCCCGGTATTGTAAAATCGATCCTTTAGTTTAATGCAAGTTTGCGTTTGTTTTCTCTCCGATGTTGTATTTCTGTAACCTGACAAAATCTTTTCTGTAACTGAAATAAGCGTAAATAAAACTGAGTTCGAAATTATTGATCTATGCGAATGTAAGCGTCGCTTTATACATCCAAACAGATCGAAACTTGGACAAGTTGGCATTCCTTCAGGCTTGCATTGTTACAATCTGATATACTCGTAGCAAGATACTTCCTAAATTCTGCATCCTGAACTCTTTTCCCTTTACCGCGGAAAAACGAACACGAGAAAGATCAAAATATTATTCATACTCACACTTTGGACGAAACGGACTGGCATTGCCGTTAACCGAAGCCATGACTTGCGCAATCACTCCTTTCAAACGCACCTGATCAACAGTTAAGAACAATAACTACAAAAGACACTGGTGAATCAAGTTCTTGAACCTTTTCCACGACCAAACGAAGTTTCAGAAACCTCAAACTGTGAAGATTTCAAGTGGAAACAACGAATATTCTAACGTTCAAACTTCCCACCCTCCGTTTATTTGCCAAGTGACCTGGGTACTACAAATTACTCCGCTGACCAAGAAGCGCGATTACACGCTGGACTCTTACCCAGTTTCCAAGGTGTAGCGGGTCCGTGTAGCGGGCTTCCAAGGATAAGGATAGATTGGGTGGGCTCTGAAGTTCTGAATCATATTTTATTCTGTTGTATTATGCTCCATCTTCGTTGTCTTGTGCCTTTTGTCTGCCGTAAAGTTAACAAATTGACTTCATTTTTTTATGCGTCTGTCCTGTTACATGAATTACGTCATAACATTGTCAAAGTAGCTGTGGATCCACGAGGTGATAGCCGAGTGAATCCGCAGACTACTTTGACAATTTTATGACGAAGTTCATTGTCAATAACAGGACAGACGCATGAAAAGCTAACGTCAATTTGTTTTTTACGATAACAAATTGTCCGCTCTCGTTCGCAACCTCGCCCAGAGTCCTCTCTCTACCTCGACAAAGTAGAGAGAGGACCAAGTCAGGTCAGAGCAGCGAAAAAAAATTTTTTTTTTCGTTGTTCCCTTCCTGCACTGATCCTTAGGGGTCAAATTGATGGTAAAGGAGACTGTGTCGAGGTGCTTCTTTATAGAGGATCTGGAACGAGGGCATAAATTAAAAAGCTAATTCTGTCCTTTTAAGAATTTTATTTTCTTCATCACATTATACACAAGATTTTTTTTTTTAATAGGACAAATCCCATAACCATATATAATTTAGCTCCCAAACCATGTCTTAGCTAGCGAACAAATCTTTTCTCTCTCAGTTTTTCAATGCTCTGGACTCTGAACCAAGGTTCAAGGCAATTTTACACGCATATACCCCAGCCGATGCCCAATAATTGAATGGATAAGATTTAAATTAAGGTAGTTCTACGAAATAAAATGTAAATAAAATGCCAGCATTAACTTTCAATGCTTATATTGTGAATATAAGGTTAAAGGCCCTCTTTCGTCCCTCGTGCATTACAGTCATTCTGGCGCCCCGTCTTCCAAAACGTCGTATATTGCTCAATACGCGGTCTGAGTAATTCAATTAGCCTCTTCCGCATGTCATTGCTGTCGCTAATTTTTTACCTCAGTTTATTTTTGATTTCAACCACATTTTTTTCTCAATTCAATTTTCTCAAGTATTCAGACTGGGAATAAGGTGAGAAAAGTTAACTAGCTAGAAGAAAATGAACCACGTGTAGTTGAAATATCAAAAATTAAATGAGAACAAAAATTAACTACAACATCATCATGAACTGGCGAGAATTCTCAACTATATCTGAGTTAATTTGAGTGATTCCAAAGCCAAAACATTTTACATCACCTTTTATACTTTAAACAAGATACTCTGCACATTACAATTGAATAAGGATTGAATACCACAAAGCAAGTGTGGACAAAATACAACTTCCTCAATAAATAAATAGGGTGAGAAAACTTAAGCACATCGGTACCAAAAAGTCTTACAGAAATTTTCTGTATTTAAAATAGCAATGAAACATTGGCAAACCACTTGTATCACAAAACAATTCACTCTATAGCTATACACTTTAATAACTTCATGGAAGCAAACAAGAAAAGTGCTTTCTATTTTTTATGATAGTATTAAGAATGCCTATTACACTTAGCTGAAACCACTGACTTCTAGTTTCTTTATTTAATATTTTCTTCATGGTTAGAAACTTTTTTCTTTTTTTAATATTATTATAATCAAGTTTCACAAATTAAATTTCATAGCGACTGCTGGTGCTGCTTGATAACTAGTTTAAGCAAAGGCTCACAGTGGGAAACAAAAACCTATGCGCAGGCTCACATTGGAGGAAAAGCATATGCAGCGAAGCCCTACCTGCCAGATAGCTTCGCTCTTTGCCACTCATGCGTGTGATGCAAAGGTGAGCCTGCTAGCAGGCTAGGGAAACAACTACTAACATGACACTAATGCCTCAAACATAAGCATGAAGAAAACAGCTTCACATGCTCAGAAGGCGGCAGGGACTCTTAGTATGAAACTGACACGGATCGATGCTTGTCATAGCATTTAGGGGTTGAAAAATAAATTTGGGTAGTAAATTTGTAAATGGTGTTTGAGTTCAAATTCTCAGAGAAGTTAAAAATAGTTGTCATGTAGTGATTGATATGTTGACATTGCCCAGCCAATCCCACTTCAAAATCACTGAACAGATAACTGAGTCGCTATGATACCTCTTTAAGGTACATTTGTAACATAAGGGTGAGCCATTCTCTCAGAAGAAAATTCCGGAGGGTCGAGAGTTGCTTTTTTCCAAATCTTGAACAAGCATACCAATCAGTTTTCTGTGAGAGTCTCTACCTTGGAACTCTTCTTCATAGACATCTACACCTAACATCGACATCCACAAAAAATGTAGCCAACGTTCTATCCTACTACTACACTTCTCAGTAGACCACAACACCCACAAATTTTTTGGCGCCTTCAGAGTAACGTTTTTGATGCCACAAGTTTGTTTCAAAGAATTCACATGGTATATTAAAATGAACCACATGAGGACATTTTTTCTGTTTGGCATCAGGGCTTTTTTGTATTACATGATGGTTATTTACAACATGTTTATCCTGAAGAGGAAAGCTTACCACGCATTTTGTCTGCCATAGAACCACACCAAATTTGTCCTGATCACAATTTATCTTCAGCTAATAAAACAGAGGCCATGCAGATAGTTCTATGGCAGACAAAACGCATGGTAAACTTTCCTCTTGAAGATAAACATGTTGTTAATGAACATTACGTAATTTAAAAAAGTTATGACACCACACAGAAAAAATGTCCTCATGCAGTGAATTTCAATGTACCATGATTGGTTTGAAACAAACTCGCAACATAAAAAATGTTACTCTGAAGGCGGCAAAAACATTTGTGGATGTCACAGTCCACTGGGAAGAGTGGTATGCAATATAATATAGTATCCCTTTCTATCTCGGCCTGAATAATATCATGTAGGGTCCCCAGCTCCTTCAGCCAGTCCCATTACAAACTGTCCAATCTCTCCCTTGCTTGGGATTTCTGGCACTTCCCAGTAATCTTTATTTCCGTGAATCTCATTTCGACATATTGGACAAGTGTTATTGACATCACTCCTGTAAAGAAAGGTAATTATTACCTAAGTCAACAGTTAACTTAGTCAAGTGTCTCTAAGAGCCATCTTCCTCCCCTTTCTACCAATGTTCAATCAATCAATCAATCAATGTATTTAACATGGTCGGTACACTTAGTTAAAAAGCTAGTTTACAGGTACGCCATTACATTATTATTTGGAAGAATTATCTTTTATGTTCCTTAGTTCTAAATAAAAAACTAGCTTACCATCTGTCAATGCAAGTTTTACAGAAACTGTGGACACAAGCTAAGATGACTTCTGCTTTCTGATCCATACATATACAACACTCTTCATTTGGTCCCTTTTGTGCTGCTACCTCATCAACCCTGTGGACATAGGAGATATGTAACCAGACGGCAAAATTATTAATGCATCATTACCCCTGGAACTACAATACTAAAAAACAAACAGTTTCCTCTGGTAATAAGTTGCTTTCTTCTGACACATATAAATTACACAGGCTTAATTTCAAGTTCACTTGACAGTAAAATGTGAAATTTGATGGCCAACTCTTCCGGAGCAAACCGGAGTACTAAAATGACATCTCTCAGACTTAACAATATAATTGCAAAGTGACACATTGGCAACCAATGTTTGAGTACAGTATCAAATTATTACAGTGAAACCTCTCTTTACAGACACCTCCATAATACAGACACTTCTATACTACTGGGAATTCACTTGATCCCAGAGAAACCAATTGAAAATTTCATCTAATCTCTCCTCTATAATACACACACTCAGGTCTGCCCCTTTGGTGTCCGTCTTTAAGACGTTTTTCTGTACTTCTGAGATAGACATCTGGAATTTGGCCAAAACTATTCCCACCCACTGATGAAGCTCTGTTAAGTTGATCATGTTCAAGTGCAGGTAAAACTGGTAACAATGATATTACACCCACTTTCAGTGTTACGTACACCGTACATAGTGACTGTCTTTCGACATGCCATCTCTTAGCATGCTATGTAACCTGCCCTACATCAAAAATGTAAGCACAAGTCCACAATCTTTTTTTGTTCATTTGAGGTCGGTAATTATCATTTATTTGTCATTTGTTCCACTAATGATCGGAAAAATTGCCAGTTTCAAAGTTAAGTGGTCTTTCAGTGGTTTACATAGCATGTCAAAAGATGGTTGAAAGATGTTGCCTGTGCATGTATGAGAGTGGGTGTCATCTGTAAGACTACACAAGCCCCATGATCCAGGAATAATAAGGGTTAAGAGACAAAGGAATTTCATTTCAACCTGAATTTCATTTTGACCTACAACATATACATGTACATCTAAACATGTGTCTAATATACATGTATGTTGGACATCTCTCAACCTTGAGGAACAATTGAACACACACAGAGGCTAGATGTACTTCAAAGTTGGAATAAAAGGCACTGAATAAGCTACAGTAGAAGATTATTGTTGTATATTTAATTTTTGTGGAAATACCTTGTAAAAATCATTGATGCACAAAGAGATTCTCTGACTTCTTCTAGCTTCACTGGACAAGACACACATGTCTACAAGGTATTAAATGAATCCTAGAATTAATAATAGTTGAAAGAATATAATCAGAAGTATACATGTGTCCTGTTATAATATCCACGCATAAGAATGTACAGTACTAGAAGTTATTTTAGAGTTAGCAATCATATCTAGTGGGGTAAAATTCTGAGAACGCTAGCCATTTTTGCTGGTCCTCCAGAGTCAAGCATTCTGTTCTACTCTCTGGATCATTACAGGGTATTGTAAATATAACTAGTATCCATTTGTACCATGAGGCAAAAAGCAGACAGTTTGAGATGGACTCTGCATTATTCAAGTACAGATAATATTTTTAAAGTTGAAAAGAAGCTATTGTGTTTATTATCCTACGAATATTTTTCGCAGCACACAGGATCTTTTGAAAATTGGGGCTTTACACTCAGATGTTCCCCAGGTTTAGCTGGGCCACATTCAGTGAAGTGATACACAACATTTAGACCAGTCACATGCGAGCAAAAAATATTTGACAGATCAAACATAAAATAACCTACATGTACCTCGCCATCACAATCTACTTTCTCCCAGTCCTCATCTGTTACACTATGAGTGTGCCTCAGTTGCCTGGTGATATCGCGGTATAATTTACAAAACTGTCTGACGTCCATAACCCTTTCACTCTCAACATTTCCACCATACGTTTTCACCTAATTGAAGTATGAAATAAGAAATGTTTAAATTCACGAGACCCTGTATATAAAATGGAGCTCATTATGGTACAAGTAAGGTGGACTACAGCCTTGCAATGTTAATTTGTGAATTCAAAGCACATACATGTATCATCCTCTACCTGGACAGCTTTTAGATCGCAATAGCCCACACAGGCTTTTATAGTTTTATGGATTCTTTTTTTTTTATCTAAAAGCATTCATTTTCAGAAATTTTGCAGCATTTTCTATTAGTAAGTAGTTGCATATAGATGTAACTCAGACTTGAGGGTAATTCCAAGTTGCGGACATTGCATTTAGAGCCAAAAATTGGAATTTAAAACTCTTGCTAAACCTCTATACAGCTAACTGAGTTTCTGAAACTTGTGCACTGAATTACTTTACTGACCCCTTATGTTTTCTCCAGAAAAAATTAATTTGTTAGCAAGACCTTTGAGCAGTGAACTGAAGAAGGTCTGTTGCGGACATTACAGCAAAAGACAACCACATATTCAAGTGCCTTTCTTAAAATTGAATTTCCTGTGAATTGAAAAGTCTCGAGAAGGACATAAATGTAAATTGAGCACTTGGATGAGTAGGCTTTCCTTTGCAACAGCAGAGATGAGACTAACAACTTTGATTGTGGTGTGTACACTTGCCTCTGTGCAAGATGTTTGGCAGGGTATGGGCCAACGATCAAAGAGGAATGTTTCTCTCATTTAAGGCTATGTATGCTGTTTAGCCTGCACGGGGGAATTCTGCATGAGATACCTCTGCCAGCCATAGTATTGGAGGAGTACTATGCTGTTGATTACTTGAACAAGTATTACATAGGAAGAGCTCTTAGCTTTGCCAACCATCTTGTCAAATTTAAGTTCTTGCACAGGGTCTTTGATCAATATGTTTGGCCTGGCTTGGATGACATTGATAACGTCTATTTGTCTTGTGTGTTCTTTGGTCCCATTGCGCTTGCTATTTGTTATTTCTGAGCGTGTCCAGACTGATATCAACAAGATATTCACTTACACCCGCTGATTTCATCTGAGATACTGAAACCTCAAAGTGACAGACAGTTGCTAAGTCTTGTGTAAGCCTGTTTGAAGGTCTTTGAACAAGATTACGGTAACCTTGTTCAAACAGATTACAGTAATCTTATTTTGGACATGTTACACCAGTGAGAAGATAATGTCTATAATTAATTGACGCTTTTTGACTTTAAACAAGCAACTGTTGGTTGAAAACACTTGATACATGTATAAGAGCTCTATGATTTGTCATAAAAGTAAGATAAAGATTTTGTTGTGTCCACAATGTAATGTCTGCAACGCTTTAGCTGCCTTAATTTCTGGACACAGAAAACCTCTCTTGCAAACTTTTTTTACTAAAATAATGCTCATATAAAACTAAAAGTGCAGCTTGAATAGTATACCTGAAAGTGGCGTAAATCCTTTTCAAAAATTGACAAACAAGCCTCAACATTACAGACTTTATGTAATGTCCGCAACACAAATTAAATATTTTTTTCCCAGAACAAGTCAAGTAAATGGGAAATTATTCATAGCCCCATGGTTGCTTAAGGTATAGTCTAACCACACACACCCCAGTGACTGACTTTCTTTATGTTCCCTTCAAAGATTTTCTAAATAATGATATTCAAATAGCCCAAATTCCATAGCTTCCCAGCAAGTGGATGTGATCAAGATGCACAAAAAGTTGGTAATATCACATAGCTCAATATATCAGCTATCTGCCAGTATAATTTTAAATAAGAAATTGAATATGAAACTTTTCACTTTTTAGATGTCTCACGTGGAATTGCCCTTCAAACAAGAATTTTAGAAAAAAGGAGCTGCATATCTGTGAGTGTTTAGAGCAGTATATTTAGCACTTGACTAACCTTGTAACAAATGATTCTTGTGGTTGCTTTCCAAAGGTATGGATAATGCTCATCAGAAGGTTCCTTTACCGCAAATACGATATAATGGCCTCTTCCCTCCGCAAAGGTTTTAAGCCTGAAAATAAGTAAACAGGTTTGAATGGTAGGGAAACAGCATTTTAGAAACCCTTGGTCAGTGTTTATAGCCAAAACCTAGTGTGGCCAACTAATTTAATTTGAGAAACAAATAATTCAAGGTAAACATAGCACGGTTAAAATCCCCAATTGGCAGGATGCAAACCAGCTGGTTTTTTCATAAACATAGTCACGGAGCTCAACTCAGGTCATGCAACGACTCCAGTTAGTAGCCAAGTAGGTCTCCCTGAATATGTGTGTTTAATTTAAGAAATTAAAAGCAAAAAAATTAACATCGAAATATCAATAAAAAAGATATGTACATTTTCATTAGGATCTCAATAGTACATGATTTGCTGTCTGCCAGTTTTATATTATGTAACAATTACAAAAAATCAAAATTTGTCAACATGAAGACGATGGAAAAGTAAGCATAGTATAAATCTAATTTTAAGCTTAGCTTACTTACGTTTTGTTGAGGTGTTCTACTGCACCTAAACAAAGAAAGAAAACTCTGTCTTACAAAAAATCACGCCAGGAAAGATCTAATACTCCCTAATTCCGACACAATTCAAATGAACCACAATCAATGGTGGTGGGGTTTAAAACTTGTAATCAAAGCTTAACTCTCGAAACTAAGTTTACGTTCCAGCTCATACATTTAGTGATTTACAAAGACAATTACTTGCAAGTCCCTCTTGATTGAGAACCGCTATATCTTTGAGAAGGAGAGCATGATCGTGTAACACCTTAACCAGAAAACTATACTGCTGTCCCATTAGTTCAAAGACTGCATTCAATGCTTCCTGGATCTTCAGGAAACAAACAACACGTACGAAACCGGAAAAACATTTCAAGTTTTTTGCGTCGACATCTTGATGAAAGTGGTCAACCTCGTTCCCAGGCTCTCTCTCCACTAACTCCGCTTCAGTGGAGAGAGAGCCTGGGAGCGAGGTGGAAAGTTTTACATTGCTTGTCAGCGGTCTTGAACGCTTAGCATTATCATGCGCAATGCGCAGTTTGGTCACTTTGCGAGGAGACTGGTGAAGACACTGTCTCCATGATAGTTTGTCTTACACTACAAAATACCAGAAGATCCTCCTATGCTAACAATAATGATAATATAGAGATTTAGCCAAGCTTAAAAGCGGAAATGAGTGACTAACTGCAAGGGACCGCATACGATAAGCGCTGCCAACGTAGGATCTGCAAGAGACCTGACCCTCCTTTATCGGTTCTTAGGTTTTTTTTCACGTAGTATCTTAAGGACGTTCGCGCCCAAAAACTTCCCACGCACAGATTTTTTTAAAACTTTGACTGACGGTAGAAAATGATAAGATTAGACAAAAAACGTAAAAAAAATCGGGGGTCACCGAACTCGTTTTCAAGATAAAGCGTGGCTCAGACCATAGCATTTCTACGATTCTCAGTCATTCGAGGCGATTCTGGTCGGATTCATTACTATCGGCATATATTTAAGGTGGGGGTTTACCTGAATTAAAGTGAAATTTGAGGAAGTTTAAAGAGAGATTGAAAGGGGGAGAAAAGGTTATGGAACACCACCAGACAGTTGCCCGACCCCACAATGGCACTCGGGTTGTTAGGCAACTGTTTGGTGTGTATCTATCAATTTTTAACTTCAAACTCTAATTTTAAAACAACACCAAATCTTCAAAATTTCCTATTTCCATAAATTTTACTAATCCTTTGAGAAAAACTATCTGTCTCCAAATAAACCTAAAAATCACCAAAAAATTTACAAAACGGCGCAAAACATAGATGTGTGTAATGAGTGAACAGATTCTTGATTGCTTGAAACGTAAACGAGATATTTGCATTAAGAACATAATACCAAGCCAAAATACGGCTTTCAGGTGGACCCCCGCCTTAAGTTGAAGAATCATCTCTAAGCTATGAGTGTTTAACACGGCTTATATAGGCCTAATTAATAGATCTTTGCTACATATGTCATTAAATCTGCTAGAATTAGCCTTAAAAAAGACAACTTCTAAGTCACGCACACCTGTCTCCATGTACCAATTTGACCCTTTTTTTAATAGTATATGACAAATAATTACAACTTCCCACACACAGATTTTTTTGGTTTTTTAGTATAATGTAGAGAGTTAAAAAAGGAAGTGATCTGCCGAAAAAGAAGTGGGGGTCACCGAGCTTCCAAAAAAAATATTCGCACACCAAGTTAACGCAAAGGTCATCAGCTCTATATTTTGTTAAGTTTTCGACTCGGTGCGCGCGCTTGAAAATGACGTGGCACGCGCGTGACCAATGAATAGCGTGCGCACTAGAGATGCGCAGTAGCAATGGGCGCGAACGTCCTTAAAAGCGCGCGCACTGATTGGTTAATTTAGCGTCTACCGTTTTCCCATGGGTGTACGCTGCTGACATGTGTGCTAATGTTTGCATAGCAAAAATTTTGACAGACATTGTTTCCAAAGTAATGGCCAACGTCCCTTCAGCCAGAAATGCGGAACTGTCTTCACAGTTGTGCGAGGATGAGACCGGAAAGTCTATCCTTTGAAACGTGAATAACCTTTTTCGAGTTGCTGGTGTCCAATCGGCTGTCATGAATGAATTTTCGCGGTCTTCTTTTCTCCAGTCATGTAAGACTACACGAACATTTTTTGTGATGTAGCTCAATAAAAGGACTTCTTTTGTTTCAATGTCTCAATGTTATGTTATAAAACAAATGGTAAACGCCATGGCGTACACTATTGAGTTATGGATGCACTTGGGAGGTTTGCTAAGCACTCAAGAACCCGAGTCACAGGAGGCATAGTTAATAGTAATAATCCTCTATTAACTAGGCACGAGGCGATAGCCGAGTGCGACTCTTACGCTTCTTTCGTGCATCCATACTGGCTCTGAGTCAATAGTCAGGTACGCCATTGCGTTTACCATTTGTTAATTGGGCTCCGCTTGGCGGTCCGCTATGACAAGAGCTTACATGCGTAAGAGCACCCGCAAAAACAACTTCCTGAACTTCTAAGACCTGGTTAAATCAGTTCATCTATTTTTGGGAGATGTGAATTTGAAGTGAAAACCCTTTCTGTCGTAGACTTCGTGCAGGCTCTCAGTTTCCTAAATCCTTCGCGCCATTCTTTTGAGTCATGTTCAAAAGACTAAGAAAAACGTAGCGCTGCTTGTATTCTCAGGATACTATCGCCTTTTTATATGAGTTGATCGTGTCACTGAGCTAAGATTTTGCAGTTTATTTTTTTATTTTCCTTTTCCATTTTCAAAAAAGACAGAATTACTCTATAATTTATAGCGGAGCTCTAGACTTGCCACAAGTCGACCTCTTGAATTTTAATTTTTTTTTATGTTAGACCGAAAAGACCGAAAAGCGGGGTAGGGTAGAGCGGTAGGGTAGAATATGTTAGGCCGCGAAGGGGCCGACCGAGCGACGAAGTACGAAGGTAGTCCGGGTACTGAAATAAACAAGACGAAGGACTTTTCTGAAAGTCTAGCGGAGCTCCTGCGCGCCGAATGCGCGCGAGCGGGACCCCATACCCATATAGGAAAGAAAAGGAAACCCATGAATTGATTCTCTTTTTGTATAACTGTCTTACCTCCGCTGTAAATATTTAATTTACACTATTTAAACCAGCTCCCTGATGTTTTTAGCTCTTTAGTTATTTCAGGAAGCTGGTAACCCTTAAACTTGTCAAAATCATATTTTTAATTGATTGTATAATTTCTAAATGGGCTAATTAAGTGTTGTTGTTGTTGTCTCATAGTTATCATGGCTAGCCGTATTGCTAGTGGGCGCCTACGCACGACGACGACGACGGCGACGAAGGAGTAGCGCAAGATGGCGGCCATACCCCAGCTCATAGGTTTACATAGACATGCCTCCTTGGTTAGCGTTCTTCTTTGATATTGGACATCCGTGTTATGGCCAATTGACACCTGTCAAATCAAAGTATCCCCTGACCAGTATCACGTGACCATGTCGCGAGCTCAAGTTGAGATCTCATCGAGAAAACGCTGACCACGTGCTAGTTTTCAATTAGACCGCGCGCTCATGTCAGGTTAACTTGCTGTAAACAGGGCTGGGTTGTTCGGAAGCCTAACCCTAACCCGTAACGCTAACCCAGGATTTTAAAAGTTAACCGAAGAATAAATTTTTCTTGTATACAAATGTTATTCATGTACTGCTTTTATTTTGTGTATTTTGAGGACCGTGAGATTATTCAAAACAGAAGGTCAAACCTCAAATCAAAATTCTCGCTTATCCTGGGTTAGCTTAATCGGGCTAACCATGTCGGTTGGCCTACAGGAGAGGAATTCAGAACCTTGAACTGGGATTCAAAGACCGTTTACGGTTTCGCTACGGAATTCTCCGGATCAAACATTGCTATCCTCGCCGCCACATTTAGTTTCCTGTCGTCAAACTGAAAACGGAGCCAAAAATGTTAACATGGTTTCCGGCAGGATTCCGTGGACTCCTACTGTTTCGCATCCTACTGTTTCGCATATTTTATATGAAAGGAGGATCTCGCACCTTTCGCATCTGCCAATCGATCCCTCTAGAAAATCTTTTTTATATTTCAAAATTAAATTAAAATCGCCAGCTCACAGAATCAGTGGCTGAAGTTGGAAAGCTTTTGGGATCCGGAAAAGGGAGCAGTTACTACAAAGGAAGGCTACAACTGGCCTAGTCTTATTACGAAACAAAGTGCTTCGCCACATTGATAAAACGTGCTTCGCACACGTGGGCACTGGACAGTGTACTTAGCGAAGAGATTCCCATTGACATGACATGACAGTTGACTGCCGGTCATGACGCAATAATCATAACATGAGAAAAACCGGACGTTGAGTCGGTGCGTAGGACCTATATACGGAATTAAATGTATATGTATATGCTAACCTCTCCATACTGAACTCTATAGCGCCCCAGTGATTTTTACCAAAACTAAACCGGTACAGTGAGACTTGATTCACATCATCCAATCCCCCGCAGGCTTAGCTGTCAATCAACGGCGCTGATTCATTTCCCTGATGACGTGCACGCCAGACGAGTCACGGAAGAGTAAATCAGGTCGTGTCATATGTGTTCTAATTCTAAGAATTTCAGAAAAAACGCTAGAGTGAACACATGCGATTCAACGCATCTTACACCGAAAACGACCGAAGGCGGATCAATTGAACAGAGAAGGTGTCGCCGGACAAACTCAGACTCTGAAAGCATTTTTCGCAAAGGCATAAAACTCGTAACTTACTCGGCAGCGATTTGAGGTATGTTGAAAGATCGTGAAAGAACTTGTCACTGTGCCATCCATTGACCTTATAGTTTAATATTCAAGGACATTTATAGCGTCAAAGTTTAACGTCTTGTTTGTTTTCATAACGCAATAGTACGAAAACTATTGTACTGTCTTTGCCAACACGGGTTTTGAGCTTTTACTTTCTTGTTTCGTAAAGGAAATTCAGAACTGCATTTACCGGAAACTGTGTTTCCCAGCCCACATTCAAATCTTCTGTGAATATTGGTTGCCTATACAGACATATCATTGCTATACACAGTTGTATATTGCCAATTACCAGTTCTAACGACCTTCTTTTCAAGGTATCATTGTCAAATTCTTCACTATAGTGTTTCTGTACCAAGGAAACCTAACTCGTCTGTCGGGGATTAAGTTTATATTAGGGCACATATATAGTCTGGCAGAAGCTTAGCGAAGCATGATATTGTATCATGTGATCATAACATGGTAATGTGTATGCCATTCTTAAACTGATAAATTTATATATCATATCGATATAATTTTCGTACGAATAACAGCCAAAACGTGGCGTATTGTGCATATCCTCCTTTACAAAGTCATTATCCGATATTCACTGAACTTAACACATTTTAACACTGAATCGGACTACACAATGCAAATGAATTCGGAACAGCTCATCATATTAAAATGACATTATTCTTTGCTGCAAACAGGCGATGTCTACGATATACCCCATCCTGGGGCATTGGGACAATGAAATCTGGTTTACCAACAAGAACTTTTCTTTAGAAGAATTTGAACCCCGTGACTTTTTTTTTTATATTTCATTTTGTCTCTAGGATACAAATTTCCAAGTTCCTGTTGACTTAAGTGTCGTGAAAACCAATATCAATTCCTGTCCAATACAACAATAAATGCGGTTTTAAACGTTGCCACATGAATTCTAAAAGACGCGAGCTACACATCACAATCTCTCTGGATAGATGACCATAGATAGATCCTTATACTGGCAAACCTTCTCTCATCAGTGGTCTTTGAGATCAGCGATATTTTCGCGTTTTTGTCAGGGAAAGTTAAGTGGACTTCAGCATTCAAAGTTGGTAGTGATTAATTGAAAAACTGAGAACGATTTCTAACAGCACTTCGCTAAGAATTTTTGCAATTGTTGCAATCGATTTTCATTGGCTCGTTCATACTTCGTTTTATGTTTCATGTTGCTTCTCCTATATATATCTGATGAACCCGCGCCAGGGACTGGCTTACATTTCGTTTGAATTTTTTATTTTCGTCATTTTTAACTGGCGTGAGTTTACTCACGAATAAACGAAAGTGCAGGTGTCTCATTTTGACTGACATAAACGTTCTGGCGATGATTTCTTGTTTATCTTTTCTTTAATTATTCGGCTGAAAGAACCCAATGATCAAATAGAAGGATAAATTGATCGTGTGCAAGGCTTTATGTCTTCCCCGCTCGGAAAATCCGAGAGCCTATTTCAGGGATCTCACATAAAGAGAAAAAAGAGATTTTACAGGTTCCTTTCTTGCGGTTTTGGATCAAAGAACTTCCTTTTCAGCGAGAAAAACGCGGGCTAATATTTTGACGTACTCGATGTTGATGTTTAGGTCTGCGGTCATCAAAAGCTGGCTTTGGTTGGCCAGTTAAAAATAATTGCTCTCGTCACCGGAGAGACCACACACGTCCAGTGCAGCCTCTGGCATAGAAGATTATTTATGTTGACAATAGACACGGACAAGCTAGAGTCTATAAATCTAACTATAAATCTAATGCGGTTTCAGTTGCCCATTAACGTGCACTCAAGTGTTCAACGAGTGAAGACGGCTGGCTAACTGGGTAATTTTATCCCTTCATTATTGTGAAACATGGATTGTGCTAAAACTAACGAGTTCTCTTCGTGGATTTTATTCACAGTCCTTTGCCAAGTGATTCCATCGCCTAGCTAAAACGTTCACAAACACTGATCTTCAATGTTTGAACCCAAATAGAGGAAACCAAGCAAAGATATTGGTTGACAGCCATCATCTTGAGGAAAAACAATGATTTCAGCTGTGGCCGATTCGTGCTCTGTTCGTTTGGATAAGGTAAATGGAAAAGTCTACAAATTCCACGCCTTAGTTTTTAACCCAGGTAAGTTTGTTTTTACTGCTTTCGATCATTGCACAATATATATTTTAACTGAGAAGCTGGACCGAGTTCACCAGCTTACAGTTTCAAAGAGCTTCGCGATGCACGCGCTGTTGATCAACTCGAGGTGACTGTAGCGCTTGTCCACACACAGCGGTATTTTAACGAGAATCGCTGCTTCTTCGATTTTCACCTCCTTGCTAAACCCTAATCAAGCGATAACTATCAAGACAGAGTCGCCACTTTGCGCCTTAAAAGCTCAGAATAGCTCTTTAGCTATCTGCGACCGATAGGCCGCTAAAATAAACATCCTACATTAATCTAGCTTGCAACCTTAAATCTCCCAGCGTATGCTGTTTAATTGTTTTTGCCATCATTTTGAAACATACACCAAGAGAAAATCTAACTTTGTTTTTATTATCTGCGCATTTTTCGGAGTCGCGCCACGTAAACTGAAATATTAAAAGCTTATATCTTTCAAGTTCGACCTAATAAACGAAAGCGCTGTCTGTCTGCAGATCAAGCCGGACAGGTGAAGGATTCCAGCAATTTTGTTTTAAAATTAAACACCCGTCCTGCGGTAGCTAGAAATTAAAGCATAGCATGCTCCCTGATGCAGATTAACACGAAGGCTGAAAAATAAATTGAACAATTTATATTAGCTGTAAAGACGGCACTGAGCGGCTTTATGTGCGGACACGCAAAGAAGGAGTAAAGGCGGCACTGGAAAGATCGAACACAAAACTTAATAAGGAATAAATATGTACTCATTTTTTTCAACCATGCACTGAACAAATATGGAAAATACTATACAAATTTAAAGTTCGTATAAATTATTTACTCATACCAGTCTCTAATTTTCTGTCACTGTGGTGCACCTTGATCAACAATATAAAAAAATGCTTCTATCAGTTGTTTTCTTTTTTTTTCTTTATTGTTTTGTGTTTTAACACCTCTGGGTTGTGAAAAAGAAAATTAATTTCTTTCTGACGGCTTTGTTCGACTTTTCTTTCCGCCATATGAAGCCAGTTCAGATGGTAAGTGGAGTAAAAAGCTTTTGTTTTTTTGTGAATATAAAATGCTAGCTTGCACTAAGACAGCTACACGAGTTAGTAGAGTTCGTAATTTTGCATGCAAAGTTGTCGGGAAAATATCATGATCAAAGCAGCCACCTGTCGAAAAAGGCAAGAAAGAGGTACTCATTGCGCAACCTTGCTTTAGAATCGAGCAGACCTGCCTTTCTCAGTATTTCTCAAACGGATCGCGGGGAACTTAGCTCCAACGAAACGAGCGAGTACTGCTGCGAAATTTCAAGGACACAACACAAGAAGACCCTTGTTCGTTGTGTGCAATGTTTTGCTGTGGGCAAATTTGTTTGCTCCGTAGTTCACTTTTGCATTAGCGTCTTTTTTCGCATTCGCTTCAGGCTTGTTACGTAGTTACGTTTATTTGTTTATATATGTCATTCCATAAAGTATATTTCGCACCATTTCGAGAGCTAAATCATTTACTGCGTTTGACTTGTATAAATTTTCCACACCACCAGTTATCGTGTTGTCACCCCACGCATGCCGACTTTGACGGCGAAAACTCATTTCCTCAGTGTTTTCTTTTATCAAAATAAGTGATCGTGGTTTAATAACTTAATAGATGTCTTGGCGGCTTTTCGTGTTTGAGTGGCCGGACCTGTCAAGATAAAACCAGCTAACTGAAGCACTGTCGACGCATTCAAATAGCATTAAACGTTTATAAGAGCTCATAAAGAAGCAAATGATCGCAACGTGTTCACTACGTGTTCGTTGACATTTAGTTTTTCCTGTGAACAATTGTTCCACTGTCAAGTTTTAATGCTGTGTGTTTCTAACCTCAAATTAATTTCAGAGGAGAACTTAAGTGCCCCCTTTCATCATTGAGCAGTGTAATAATTAAACGGTCAGGTACTTCCTCAGGGAGATAAACTTAAAGTGAAAGAAGAAAAACGTGCGTTGCCCTTGTGTAGAATATGGAACAACTTTGGTCTTCAAAAAGGGATTGTAAATCTTGTCAGTAACAGAGTATTTCAGTTCGGATTCACACGTATAACTTACAACTTATGTTAAACTCTCTCCAAGTTCACAGCTTGCGCGAGATGGCCCCAGCCTGGGGTCATGCAGCAGCCCCCGTAAGGTCTCACATGAATGGCTCGATACACGTTAAGGCAACAATTGAATAAACAACAGAAAAACAATGCCCTCAGCCCTAAACAACAATAACAGCTGCTACAAAAATACAACAATAGCATCTTACGAGAGCTGCTGTACTTCTGCCAGACTGCAAAGAATGAAGATAAAACTCTTCGGTTGGGGGACTGACTTCACATTCGTCAGCTTTGTTCTTGAACATGAAAAAGAAATTAAAAAGAGAAATTATTGATCAGTCTCACGTTCGAATCTCTGGTAAATTCACTTGATTTTGAACAAGTGACTTGTTGTGCCGATGCTGCAACAGCTACTTCATCCTCAGGCTCTACCGACCGTGCATAAGAACATAGCGCCTGGGCGCTAATGGCTGTTGTTCTAACACAGCAACGCTGATGGAGCCTATTTTTGTTGCTTCTTTCATCAGATTCTCAAGGAAATAACAAAGAAGCGTACCTTCACCGGAAAAATATAACGTCGGCACCTGTAGCAAGGTATGTTCTAAGTCATACGAGTTCTAAACGTGTCCAGTCTGAGACAGCAAAAGGAAGAAAGAGTAGAGGGAAAGAAGGAAGGAAGGAAGCGAGGAGGGAACTCGAGGGAGTTGGAGAGTGAGGGTGAAAGAAAAGGAGCGAGGAAGGGAAGAGGAAAGGAGGACGGAGAGAGGGTGAAGAAAGGAAGGGAGGAACTAGGAAAGAGGACAGGGGGACGGAAGGAGGGAGGGAGTTAGAGAGGATGAGAGGGTGAGGAAAGGAAGGGAGGAACTAGGAAAGAGGACAGGGGGACGGAAGGAGGGAGGGAGTTAGAAAGGATGAGAGGGTGAAGAAAGGAAGGGAGGAAGGAAAGAGGGAAGGAGGAGGGAAGGAGGGAGGGAGTTAGAGAGGATGAGAGGGTGAAGAAAGGAAGGGAGGAACTAGGAAAGAGGGCAGGGGGACGTAAGGAGTGAGGGAGTTAGAGAGGATGAGAGGGTGAGGAAAGGAAGGGAGGAACTAGGAAAGAGGGCAGGGGTACGGAAGGAGTGAGGGAGTTAGAGAGGATGAGAGGGTGAAGAAAGGGGGAGGGAGGGAGGGCTTAAGAGTTTTATTCGTTGACAATTTCACGCGGAATTCAAAAAGAAGTTTCGTAGTTTTATTGTTATCAATTTAGCAATACTAGCCGAAATATTAACAAATTGGCAATCTTTATGGCACAGACCCTACAAGAAGATCAATAGTTAAATTGTCTTCACTTAATTTTAGGGGAATTTTGTCCCAGCAACCAAAGACAGAATGGAAATGCGCTTACAATGAACTTCTCAGTGGAATAAAAGATCTCCCAAAGCAGACAGAAGACCCTTTGTCTGGGCCCATCAGAAAGAGATCCAAAACCGTGTCACAAGATAGCTTTTCAAACGAATCTGAGGTCTCCAAGACCGACAAACAGAGAGTGCGGTTTACAGGCGTGGAAGAAAGCTCGATGGTAGAGATTCCAAAATGTCCGACTTGTCTCCAAGTCATCGCAAAAGACACGAAGGACTTCGATTCACTTATGGAAAAATCGGTAATTATGATAACTATGTCTAATCCCAGACACCACTCCCAGTCGATGCGATGCTTAAAAAGCTGCTCATTTCTTTTTTGACGAATTGAAATGGTAGCATTAATTTAGTTTCTTTTGATTCCATTTTAGAAAGAAGAGCTCGTTTCGATGATTATGAACCTCAATATGAATCTTCAAAATAGAAGACGAAAACAGGGTTACTGTCCAACAGAGAAAGACATTGCTCAATTGTAAGTAGGAAATGTTAGATTGTGTGCACAAAAAGCCGTGTTTGTCCATTGAAACAGAGAACTAGAGGGAAAAGTTGAAGTGATGATCGCGTGAGCAAGACGAATTTACTCTGCAGTTTTTTAAAGATTGATTGAAACGTTTTGGTCGTATTTCTATTAAGTTATGTCAGCAAACACTCCTTGAAAGCTTGCCAGAACTCGAAAACGCTGCACGGAAACACTCGCCTTAGCCAAGCTAGGGTTCGTGTTCCTACGCGCATTTCTCTTTGTAGCGACCTTGCAAACTGCCATTCGTGCTTAACTGTGACACAGCAAAAATGGTTTAGATTTCTTTATACTCGATTTCTGCAATTTGACCAGTAGTTATTCAGTACTGAGTGTTCACTGGTTTTAACCTTTTTTTTTCGTTTCGTTCGCAGGATGCAGTTGAACATCAACAAACCAGACCAAACAACTCCAAAAACGAGGCCCGCAAGAACACGACGCCGATTGAACAGAAGTAGAAGACTAACATCTATATAAACAGAAACATTGCTGGGTTGAAATAGTCGGTATATTAAAATACGAAGAAGAGAAAAAACCGGAGCTCATACAAAAGTGCATTTCGATGAAGCGTTACGAAGTGGAACCGCGAAAACTCCCTGGAGACAGTGCGAGATCAGTTTCTAAAATGAAAAGATACGGTTTACAAGCAGGCTTAGTATGGCCGAAAAAAGAAAGAAGAAAAAAAGCTGAGAGCTAAAGAAGTGGATCTTACTGAAACGAGAGAAACTTATGACTTTGGGAGCTGAAAGAGAAATGAATAAAACAAGTAAATTTTGGAGGAAGGATAATAATGGCTGGTAACTCCAGTTGAAAGAAAAAACATTTAAACTCAAGACTTAAGATTCCTGTGCAATACTGGGTTTTAGAAATAAAAAAAAATGTGTTGAATTTTCCACAAAAAGTAGAAGATGCAGAAAACGCGATGAACCAATCAGAATACGAAGCTAAATGTCAATTAAACGCCAGGAAACATTTAACAATACCAAGCGCGAGAAACGGGTACTACGCAAGACTGGTTTCGGTCTGGTTCATAATTGGTTAATTTTTCTGTTAAATCGCTTGCTTTTTAAACCAATTACCAATTACAGAGCGCAAGAGAAGCGATCTGCGAGGTCCGCGGGATATTTAGATAGATACTGAATATTTGGGGAAAATTAATGGGATAAGGGATATTTAGATCAGATAAAACGGGATATATAGTAGGAAAATTGTTACCTTTTGCAATTGGAATAATTAGTGGGATGTGGAATGGGCTCAGATCCCCCAATGGGGCCTCATTTGCTGTGTAATCAGTGTATAATCTATTGATAAGCTCCAACTATTTATAGAGAGAATATAAACAGTACAGTACATTTATGCAAAACAATGTGTTGAGAAACAAAATGTTCGTAGAGTTTAATTATTCTGTGCACATTTCAATTGGTATTAAAATTAAGATAAATTAGAAAAAAAAACATGTCTAATGTGGCTTTGCAGATTAATATAAATACAGCAATTACCGAGTCCCAATTTTATTTAAATTATATTTCCAAGGGAGATCACAACCGTGCCTCCAAAAGGCGTTCAGATCGAGCCTAGATTGCACTTCAGATCAGGAATCTTTTTTTGAAAGTTTTATTTATTTGTACAGTTCTGTAAGGAAGCATTTTGTTGAAAGTAAAGACTGTTCTTTTTTACTCTGTGTTCTGTTTCAGTCTGTATTTAACTGTACATCTTTTAGCGGCAAGATAGGGAAAACGATGGCAATATGAATAAAATACCGCATTCTGCTGTTTTAAGTTTATCGTTGTTGAAGCCTATATTGCGGGAGTGCAGGGGTATTTTCCCGGCGGGGGGGGGGGGACCACACATAAAAGGACGGGGGGTGCTTTTCGTATCTTTTCGGGGTTAAGAAGTGGTTCTGGTGCCTCGTAGGGTGGTCAGCCTCTAAAGGTCCACAGCAAGAGCTTTTGCGCTACCTTTCAGGGTATTGAACCGAAAACATATGATCCCGAAGATGTAGTTTTAGAATTGGTACCTCTCAGGGGTGAAAAAAAAAATTGACACCACTCCCTCAAAACAGGATCTTTTGCTACCTACAATCTGATTAGGACAGAGGGCCCGCATGAAAACCAGCTAAGGCTGATGTGGCTTCCTCTCTAAATATTGTAAATTTAGGGGTTGTTTTCAAAATTTATGATGAGCTTTCCCACCTTTTTTATATGGAAGTCACCCCAGGGTATTTTTGCAAGCAAGTGCATTTGAGAAGGCGATCGCGAACACCAAAGAGCAAGGGTTAGGGATGGTGGAAAAAGTGTCCTGCTGTTGAATGACGGGTGGCATGGAAGGGCTATTGGAATTTATTTCCCTGAAGGGAGGAAGTGAGAGCCCTGGCTAAGGATAGGGACAAGTGGAAGAAGAGTACTGCGGCCTTATGCGCAACAGAGCGCGAAGAGGATAGGTGAGGTGAGGTGACGTTTAAAGGTGCAAGTTCACGCAATTTTGGGAAATTTTAGCCTTGATCAAATGGTCATAGAATTCACTGAAATAACAAAATAACGCCTCAAAACTATAGAAGAACTCAAACAAAACACAGGATAGCTAAGAAGGGACAAAGATGGACAAAACTGGGGAGGATTGAAATGGATTGTATTTAGGTAAATTTGAAAAACGTCGGCCCACCTTTTTTCAAATTTATGTCAGTTTATATCAAAATGCCATTTAAACAGCTGCAAAGTCATTCTCAGTTGTTATGTTCCCGTGATTTTGCAAATGAAAGACCCTTGCTCCGCCAATTTGACGTTAAGAGCTCATAATGAACAAAATTAAACAAAATTACCTAAAACAGCGTGATCTAGCCCCTTTAAGCAAAATGAAGACACATTGATCAAGTACAAATATATTTATTCGAATCAGTTGAAATGTCAAAACACTGGAGCAAAAAACCCAGATAACTATGAAATTAATATAAAAAACTTGAAGATAGAGAGATTATCGAAAGTCATAATTCTATGATGTTTTAGAAATTCTTGAAATTTAATTTCCATATATATCTATATATTAAAAAACTAACAAAGAACATCGTTTGGTTTAGCAGCTTTTTCAAAACTCGTCATGTTTTGTCAGATCTTTGCCATAGTTGGTTGCTCTACTTCCAACGAAAACATTGTATTTTTCAAGGATTTCATCCTTTGTCAAGACCTTGTCCTGAAATGCAAGAAACAGGGATGAATAGCAATTCCATATTTCATAACAGTCGAATGTCTCCACAACAGCCGCCTTGAAAACAGAGGGAAGTGGCTGTTTTAAAGAAGTGGCAGTTATTGGGAGGTAGGGGTGTTATAAGACATCTGTTTTTTTTTTTCAAGAGTGCAACATTTTTTTTAAAAATAATAAATGTAAAATGCTTATTTTATAATTTTATAATACGTAGCACAATCAAAATACATAAAAAAAACAGAACCAAACAGAGACCAACGAAGGGCATAAGCATTTGGTGACCTTTCACTATAAAATGTGGGGTATTGTATACACTGCTCATCAGTCATTGTAGAGAGGTGGTTTTGGCATTTGGGATGCATTTTAGAGGCTGTTGCTGCTGTGGAGAGGTGGCCGTTGTAGAGAGGTTAAAAAAAGAGTGAATGCATGGACCATCTTCCAGGACAAAAAAACAGTGGCCCTCGTAGAGAGGTGGCTGTTAGTTGGAGTTGGCCTGTATTCAGTCTACAATCATTCGTCAGACCAAGCACTAGTGTGCAAGTGATCTAGGGGTGGGTTGATTTTCCAGGGCTCCAGATGACATGGATTAAATGTCACAATTCGCAGAACAGTGACACATATTCCTTGTTTGTCTTGGCCCGGGTATTTAGCCCTACCAGTTAAAAATGATCTCTGTGGAACCCGGCATATACTATGTCACTGCTATGCTGAGCACATGGAAACCAAATACAGTAACAACACTACTGTACTTGCAGCTTGCCACATGCAGATTGCCCTGCTAGATGTATTTGCCTCACGTGGGTTTTAGAAAACAAACTACGCAATACTTGGCTGACAGGATACAACATTATAATATCTATTTTTATGACAGTAAGTATAGATAACTTACTTTATCAGTGTCAGCATGGTGAATCAAGTGCTTTGCTTCAGATTTGATAGGGTCAAAAGATGAAGGAAACATCCAGTCCTTGACTTCATCCTGAGACAAAAAATCAAAACTACTTACATGTACTGTTGGGTCTGAAAAGTTATTACTACTTGCTGAAAATGATGAAAATTTAACAAGCGCCCAGCCTCGAACAAGTGCCCACCTTGAATAAGTGCCCACTCTCAAGCTCCAAAAATATAAATAACACTATTTGTACAATAAACTTATGATCCAAAAGAGTGGATTATAGCATGTCTTTGATAATTACATAACATCTCTAAAATAAATGCTTTTCACCTTATCTATCATGCCATCTTTATTCTTGTCACGGTGTGAATGGAAATACGCCCTGTCTGCTTCCTTCTGTTTGAGCTCTGCTTCCGTCATGTCCTTTTCACTCTTTCGATGAAGTTCATCTTAAGTAACAGAAACAAAATTGCAACAATTAAACATTAGAAATGCTCTGCAGAAGTGCTTCCCATCACACAACATTCTTGTTTTTGTTTAGATTAAGTGTAAAACTTAACGGCAGACTTTGAGTATTGAATTGACAACTGATCCGCATACAATTTGGTTCATATCAAGGACAGCCTTTCATCATCCTAATAAGTTGGTAACATTATTTTGAATTCTTAAGTGATCTGCACAGATCATAATGTTCCTCTGGAATGGCCTTAAAAAAATAATAAAATGTAACATAAAAAATCTTAATTATGTACCCAAGTACTCCTGAAGTGATAATAGTCCATCTTTATCTTTGTCCATGTCTTCAAGGTTCTCCTGTGCGACTGTATTGTGCATGTGCTTGTGATCCCAAGGATGATACATTGCAGCATACTCTTCTTTTGTCAGTTTCCCATCTTGATCAAGATCTGCAGTTTTCCATCGACGCTGTTCTAATACCACTTGGTCTCCGTACATATCACTGTCCTCTGCATGACAGATACAAATGACAACTTTCAACTTAAATGTGGCAAATTCAACAAAGTCTATGGCAAGATTAGAGCTTGTCAGCCAACAGATGTACAGTACCACTCAAAGATTCTCTTGGTACTGTAACTCTCATTTTCTGCAGGAATCACTGTGCCGACAATTTTGGAAAATATTATTCCCCATTGATTAAATACAAGGTAAGCTTTGATCTAAATATGTTTAGAATCATTGTTGATTCAAGTGAAACATATCAACAAATCAAGTTTGTATACATTATTATTGAGACATATAATGGACATTTCAGTGGCTGCACAGTCAAAATCGAATGCACTGGTCCTTCCATTTTAGAAGAGATTTTACTCTACAATACCTGGCTTTTCTCCATAGCTGGCTATCTTGTATTCTTCCCATGAAACTGGTGCATTGGGATCCACAGTTTTCCCAGCAGCAGAATCTTCTCGGGACAGAAGTGACTGCAACCTTACCATCAATTCACCCCAACGCTTGTTGACGGTTTCTTCATTGTATTGTGTTTTGCTAAATTTAATCCAGTCAACTAGTTCTTCTTCTGTGATCTTTCCATCTTGGTCTTTATCAATTTTATCAACAATTTTCCTGTGTAAAAAATCACAGCTTTTAACAATCTACACCAATCTGTATAATTTGTAATCCATTATGGGGTATCCTTGTCTTTGATTCATTTCCTGGGAAAACCAACCCCACTATTCAAAACTTGGAAGTTTGGGCAGTACTTTCCAACAAAATTTTAAACTTGGCCCACTTAGAGAATGTCCCAGGGCCAGGGAAATCAAACAGTGAATCACTTGTAGCTAAGGGAATTAATAGATTTATACTACAGGCTAAGAAATTTCTCAAATGCGATTGGCTAAGACCAGTAGTATTTCTGCCAAATTTGAAATACTTACATGTAAAAATTTCAGTTTCCATGAAACCTAAATGATCGAAACAATATGGCGGAAAGATTTTCAAAATTATGTGGAAAAAACTGCAAGAGCTAAAGGAAATTACCAAGATATGGAAACAGCAAAGAATGTACAAAGATCTAAGTCACTGTTTCGTCGATTTAAGGCGGAAGGCAAAGGACACAGTCCTGATATTTTCAGTGAGCTGCAACGCGAACCAACTCAGCTGACGAAGTTCGGTGCATAGCTTTATCGTCGAGCGCTCTTTTAGCTGCTATCGAAGAAGGTGAGAGAATGAAAAACGGTTCCTTTCAGTCTTTATTCAACAGTTCAGAAGCACAGGCAACCAGAAGTAAACGTTGTCCGCTGGAAACAATTTTCCGCTGCTGTGGTAACCAAAGAAACGATAATAGCCAACAATTTTCACGGCCTGCTGCTTAAGGTGATTCCCGGGCAAAAGAACCCGCCATAGATTTTCGATGAAACTTGGTATGGTGTCATTACGATACAAGGAGATGTTAAAAACGTAATAAAAAGAGGGGGTCACCGTGCTTGTTTTCATGCCACGATGCTGACAAATATGGTTATTTTGGTGACTTTTGGTTATCTCAGTGCGCAACAAATAAGCTCGATTATTTTTCAATGCGGCATGTTATATCACACAGAATTCGACTGTCTTTGATTGCTTATTCATCTACGTCCCAGAAGAAATGGCTTCAAATACCCTGCATTATTAACTGATATTTTTATCCTTTAAAGGAAACATAATTTGGACTTGCTCTAATGGGCCCGTTACGTCTCTATCTGTAGCATTTATTTCATTTGCCAAAAAAGTAGCCATAGATTTCTGCCAATTTTTTTCTCAGTTATTGCGGATATTGTTCTCATTAAATTTATAAAATAAAAAGTGGGGGTCACCATGCTCGTTTACGAGGAAATTAGCTTTTATCTTGGTATCGAGCTTAGTTTGAAGGAAATCTCTTATGCTTTGTACGCGCGCGCGCTCATGTGCGCGCGCTGATGACGCAAAATTCGTGCGCAGTAGGAATGCGCAATGCAAAACTCGGGAATCACCTTAAATGAAAGCCCAAAGTCCAAGATGCGAAATTTCTTTGCCTTGTAGTATAAACAAAAAATAGCACGGTTTCTTCAGGGTATTTGGGATAAATACCGGCTCGTGATATTTCAAAACTCTCCAAATATCACTCGCCGCATATTTTGGTGAATTTTGAAATATCACTCGCGGTATTTATCCCAAATACCCCTAGAAACCGTGCTATTTCCTATACTAATAAAATGCCATTTTACTGTCACACCAGTAAAATATAGTTAATGAAACGTGACGCGCGTATCTTTAGGTCTTTCATGGCGGCAAAGCTCTCAATAAAACTCTTGTGTAGTCAAGCTCCAAAGGTCGCCTAACTCTGAGACTCATTGTTTGTTGGGTTTGAACATTATTGCTTTGTTACCTTAAGTAGTTTATAAGGATTCATGGCATTGGCCGAAAATATTAAATAGTGTACACTATTCATGGCGATGTTTTTTCACGTGTAATGCCAAGCTGTTCTGTAGTACAGCTCTTTCTATTGGCTATTTTGTAGACGTTAGTCTAGCTATATAAGCTCAAACAGACTGGTCAGAGTTCACTTTAGTGTTCTGTTGTACAGCGCAGTTAGTACTTGTTGTAAACTATTGTAAATTTTTCCTCCCTCCCTCCCTTTGGAGACGGGGTTGGTCGCAATATTGCTATCTATTAAACAAGGGTCACTCCTACGTGTTTCGGTTAAGTCTACGCAGCGACTTCCCCCAAGCTTGTTGACCTCGTTGCCTTTGAATATCGCCTGCTAACCGATACTCTTGTCCGATCCAGCACGTGCTGTTTTGCATTCAGCTCGTAGTGTTGGGGAGATAAGTGAGGTTCGTTTGTCAAGCAATAGCCGGAAGTCGCACAGGCTAACCTAACGCAAGGCAGTGCTCCCCCATTTACGCCAACTTGAGTTGTTCTTTGTCTTTATTTAGTAGCCTGCACTTAAATAAACATTCCGCCGCAGTTGGTGGGTTTTGTTAAGGAACAATGACATTAAAGAGATTTCTTTAGTACATAAAACGGTAAAAACAAATGACAAAATGACTCCATCATCAAGAAAATATATCAGATAATGCAAATTACAGCATTTAAAGGGATTTTGGAGCGAAGAATTAACATAATATGTTAATTCTTCACTATTACAAGGGTGCGAAGATTCTGAAAATAGTTTTACATGAATATAGTTTGATTTTACCTTGAGATTTGGCTTTAAAGCTCTTATAAAAAGCATTTGGTACACTAAACAGTCAAATGTGCTTCTTTCACATATAAACAAACACCTCATTAACTCTACCATCAAAAGTTTTGTTGACTCAAAGGTTTGTGACCACCAGCAGCTTTTATCACCATCTAAAGAGAGAGATGACATGGTTCAAGTAATTTTACCATTTAAAGACCAACTCTCAGCAGATATTGTGAGGAAACAATTTAAGGATCTGAGTCTAAAAGAACACACCACCAACCAGCCTGTGTTTGTAGGCCGGAAAATTGAACGAGAAATAAACGTGAAAGAAAGAAGGCCACCAATTATTGTAAATCAGGTTTTTTTTATAGTTTTCAATGTGACCTGTGTGATATGGGTTATGTAGGTTACACACATTGGCATTTACTTTATTGTGTAAAAGGACACAACAATGTGAACGGGAGACTGCCTCACAACTTGCTAAAGCATTTCGAAGTGCTTAAGGAATTCAGAAACAAATTTGACTGTTAAGTGCGCAAAATGCTTTTTATAAGAGCTTAAAGCCAAATCTCAACATGCAATCAGACTCCATTCGTGCAAAAGTATTTTCATAATCTTCGCTGGATTTTCGTTTTTACTGTTTTATATATTACAATTTAATAACGCAAAGTAATAAAAAAAATAGATAAAATACTACACAAAGGGAAAGGTACCATAAGGATGGTCAACAACAGACATAAAAAAACCCCACAAGACGCCAAAAAGTTTTGAGATAGAAGAGTCAACAACAACAAATTCAATGGAGCAATTGCAGAATACCCGGCCCCGCCATTTACATGTGTCGGTGTGCTTTGAAGAACGAGGTATATAACAATAGTTGCTATTCTTATTCAATGAGATGCAAATAAGTGGGCCGGGTATTCTGCAATCTAGCCAATTCAATTTAATACAGGTTCCATACATGTGGTTAAAAGAAGAGCTTTTGACAAGTATAAAGCATGTTTCACCTAGCCTTGGTGTATTAAAACTGAATCCTGACATGCCATTGTTACTGGTAACGCGCTGCAGTTATGGAAGGTGACAGGAAGTGGTTGTCACGCAACAAAAATTGTCACGAAACGTCTGTCACAGAGCTGGGTTACACGTGGCAGCGCTGGGATAGGGTGTCAGTGAAATATTTTACTTCTGTTTAGACCCCTAAATAAGCTTCAATACATTCGCAAAGAACTACTAAAAACAAATTTACGGTTTTACCTGTTTTTGTTGCCATGAGATATATCAAATGCGAGAAATCGAAGTTTTACCGTGCGCGAACAGCGGGATTCAATTGTTTCGGCTATTGTTTAGTTAAACAAAGAACTGTATGCATAATAAATGTATGGGGTTATACGGAAATCTTGCCGAGACGGAAGACGGAGACACTTACTGTATTGGCAGCTGTATATCGACATTATGAAGCTAAAACTCTGCATCTGGAGACGAACTTTATGATGACAGAAGCCAAAACCTGAGTCGGCTTCTAAAGCTTGCCTTCAAAACAAAACTACAGTCAACGATCAGTGCATTAGCCAAGACAAATTCTTCTTACCCAAGCCTTTCTTTGGATTCCTCGGGAGTCAGCTGGTCAAAAGATTTCTTTTCCTTTCCGAGGAAAGCTTCGTGGTCGTATTCGTTGTTGTGCTCGCCTTGTTCATTGTAGTGTTCCTCATCTGACAGATTGCCATGATCTCGCGTGCTCCCAGTCTTTTTCGTCGCTCCTTCGCCGGATTTCGCGCAAATAGCGAGGAAACAAAGGAAAATGCATAATGCGCAGAGAAGTTTAGCCATTTTGCTAGAGCACTAAACAAAAAATATCTGCCAGCTGCTCCAACACGCCTGAGAATTCCTCCTCACCGTGCAAACCGTATCACGAACGTGCCTGGATTTCTCCAAGGGTGAGCATTCCGTCATGTTTTGGTGACGCTTGGGAAGATGTGATTGGATAGTGTTTGTCATGTGGTACAAAAATGACTCAATTTTTGCCACGTTGGCAGAAAGATTTTATCAAGGATTGTCTCAGAGGCCCAGAAAAATACTTCATTCACGACTAGAAGAAGGGCCCATTCATTTAGTGGCTGTCTGTCTCATCGGCCTTTTGTTTACACCCTTGTATAACAATCTTTGTCGGATCGAAGTGTCACGAAACACCAAATTCCCAGCAACGGTGAATGGGTCCCAAAAGAGGATGTTCAAAAAAGTTTCAAAAAGTAACATATATCTGTTACAACACACTGTTACGACTTCGCTTTTTTGTTTTTGGTCTCGCTCACAATTCTTTTTCTCATGCTCCTTGTGAAAAAATGAGAAAAACACAAGAGGGTAAGAAAATCAAAGGAGAAAAACAGTTTTGTTTGAGATCACTAAGAAAACAATCCAGTGTCAATGGAAATGCGACGCACCCTGCAAGCAGAGCCTTTTCTTAAGGTACATATACTTACCTCTCCGCTCAAAAAAGACACAAAAGATAGTAAATTTAACTTTTCAACCATCAGGGGTCCATCAGAGCCCGGGGGTATGCTCCGTTATATGGGCTATATAGGTTTATTAAAAACTGGATCATTGGATAATGCAATTCGAGACTTTTCATTGGCTTAGCCATCATGGTATATGAGCCATTATACCATGATCTACAAAAATGGGTTGCGTATGGGTGATTTTTTGGGCCTTTTTGTTTTCATTGTTTTCATTTCTTTATTTTTGGGGGGCGTTTTTAATAAAACAATTATTCCACTCGCGCTTGTTGGATATGAGATGATTATAGCCAACTCGGCGCTACGCGCCTCGTTGGCTATCTATCATCTCATATCCAACACGCGCTCATGGAATAATTGTTAAATATGCAGCCTCAAAGGGTATGGTTTATGACCGAGCTGTTTTGGTCTGAAAAAGGGCATAGATTTTGACTATTTTGGTCTGAAATAGGATGTGTTTTTCACTCTAGCTTGCCATTGGGGGTCAGTTTTGTTTACGAGGAACTTTTTTTTTCCGCATCAACATTGACATCTTTGTAACCCTTCTCAAATTTTAACGGAAATGGAAGCCAGTTCTGGTTGGCTACGATCATATACTAGGGCCGTGTACTACTAATTCTAGAGGTCTGAAATCGGGTAGCAATGTTTGGGCCAGGTCTGAAATATTATATCGGAAATCACAAATTTTGGTCTGAAATAGGGTAAGGGCTTCAAGGTTCGGGCGGCACACCCCTACCAAAAACATCAGAGACTGACATAATTAAGGTGGCTTGAACAGTTTCCAGTACTTTCCAGGAGCGCTATTATGGCCTTCAAATGTCTAACATCCCGCGTGCCGGAGTACCTTACCTCCCAGTTCAGTAAGCGAGGAGAAATTAGTGGACGCGCCACGAGAAGTTCACAAATGCTGAACATCCCACTTTTCAAGACCGCCAGTGGTCAGAGAACGTTTTACTATAGAACAGTCAGCATCTGGAACTCCATGGACAGCTCTCTAAAAACTCTTGAGAAAGTATCTGATTTTAAATATTTTCTGAAACGTAAACTAATTAAGGATTTCATAGATTGTTAATTATTTTTTGATTTTAAGTGTAAATACTTCTTTGTACTTTCAGTGTGATTAATTTTAATTGTAAATATTCCCATAAGTAAAGTAGGTTTAAATTGTCATTGTATTTTATTATTATTCTCTTTGAAAAGCCTCCGTGAGGAAAGTGAATAAAGTATGTATGTATGTATGTAAGACTTGAGTTTGATGGGTCATTATACCCACTCTATATCAGTTGATACCAAAATCATGGTATCAAACTGCCCAAACATTGGTGAACAAATTGCTGTCAATTTTATGACACAATAGGTCACCATAGCACCAAAATGACCTGCTAAAAACACCCTTAATTTTAGCTTTAAGCGTTTATAACTCGAAAACGAGCTCGGTGACCCCCATTTTTTTATTATCCAATTGTAATTAACATGATAAAATGCAACTTTTTGCAAAGTTTTAAAAAAATCTACGGAGGGGGTTCAGAGCCACCTTAACTTTTCGAAAATTTAAGGTGGCTCTGGACCCCCTTCCGTATCTGTATCGAGCCACCTTAAATAAAAATAACATCAATCGGCTCTGCGTACCAATCGGTCAATCAATCAATCCTCTTTATTGGCCCACAAATGAGTTTCATTTACCGTCTTTGGGTACTATTTCGGTCACTACCGCGTAACAAAAATCTGGCCGTATTATCTTTAAATAAGAAATACCTAACTGAGCATTTGTTCGTGCCAGAATAATGAGGTGGCCGTAAAATGGGGAGGCGTAGAGGCAGGTTTCCACTTGTATTCACATGTCTGCTTTGTTTGGTTAAGAAGCAAGTGCTTATACCAGAGAGGGACAGAAGAACATATAAACCCGAACCCGCTAGCTACTGCCTACCAACCATTACCGTAACCCAAGGTAACCATGTATGTGGGGTGTTGATGTTTGAGTGTTAAGGGTACAAGTTCAAAACCACACATTTGACAATCTCTAACGTCTGTAACCGTGTACTCTATATTGAAGACAGAAATCAGTCCATTTTAATTTTTCAGTTCTCTTCAAAAGCCTGACAGCATACAGCTTAAACATGTAAGACTGACGCTATAACAATCATACTTTTTCTTAAAATATAACAACTAAATAAATCTCAACAACTTGGATTTGTTTCATGGATCCGATGCACTATGAAATCTTTCTTTCGAGGAATGCAAAACCGAAGCTAATAGCAAAGTGCACTTCAGTTCAGCTGCAATTAGTTTTTATATGATAACCACCTCATCAACAAGGTTTCCTTGATCCATATAAAAAAATCATCTTACAATATGCATATTTGTCGTATCGGCAAAAAGTTAAATACTTAAAGATAATTTAACAAAATACTAAAATTTAAAACTTTGTGAGGCAAAAAGTTTTGGACTACAACTGTCCTGTCAGTGAAAAATTCTCAGCTATACCTAGGATAGATTTTACTTTTTCTTAATAAATGTATAAAATTATTGAATGGCACAGATCACATTCTTTTTGTGCTTTTGTATGTTTCATTTTTTGGACCTTTCATTTAAAAATTAGCGATTAAATATTCATTCCACAAACTCCAATCTCTTGATTTTTGAGCATTTCAGAAAACTGCACGAAATAACCTGTACGTTCAAACTCACGATACATGACAGATACATATGTCACTACGATAGGTAACAGACAACAGATAACAAACTGACAAAAAAAAAACTTGGTCTTTGTCTTATGCCATTGTAATGTTGCATCTTGTTTGAAAATTAGTTTGAATTCAGCATAAATGCCACAACAGTATAGACTACAAGCTCCTTGAAGTTAGTATGCAATTACCCATTTAATTATACTCTGCTTTTTTTCTCCCCATTATATAGACAATTCTTTTTTGCAAAACAAACATGTAGAGGCCTCTTCTAGATTCTTATGTAAAAATATATCTTTGATAACTATTTTAGAAACCTAGTAAATATACAATGTATATAACTTAAATTACAAAAAAAAAATTAAAACTCGTCATGTCTTGTCAGAGCCTCTCCAAAATCGGTTGCTTGGCTACCGACAAAGACATCGTGTTTTGCAATAATCTCCTCCTTGGTGAGCTCGGAATCCTAAAGAAAAAGGAAAAATAAGAATATCAAGAAAAGTAAAGTGTCTTTGGAACAGTTACCCGAGATAAAAACAGTACTACAGTAGAACTTCTCTATCTTGAACTCCCCCTATCTTGAGCTCAATTCATTTTCTTTCGGATATACTTTTTTGGTTACTTACTATTGTCTATCTCAAACCTCCAACATCTCAATCTATGTTTTGTTTCTCTTAAAGTGCCACTATGACGAAAATTGCATCCTTCAAATCCGAGCCATTTTAAGACATAGACAAGTAGTCTATACAAAAGTAAAAACGCTGTTTACTGTTTTCAAATATCTCTTTTCGTTCCAGAGATATTAAAGTTTTTAAAATATGCAAATTAGCCAAGTCATGACGTCATACACTCAACCGCATTTTGATCAAATATGATAAACAAGGATATCTCAGTCAATTTGTATAATAAATGTTTGAATTTTTACAGTAAGATTCTACTAGAGGTGCTCCGCAATATGAGCTTAACAATTTTGTTACCATGGCAGCATACTAGGTTCCAGACCTACACAATATTTAAGACTTTTCTGACCACTTTTAGGGTTCTATATTGATATTTGCCAATGGTGCCTCATCTGTATAATCCAGCAAGCATATAAACACATAAGGTTGAGTTCATAGCCTTGTGTAATGTTTTCCAAGCTTAAAATCACTAAAATATAGATATCAGGCTAGAGGGGACTGGAAAAGAGTGGGTTGCCATAGGAACGGAATTGTTATAGATGTGGATGTCTTGCATTTAGAACTGTCGGCCTACTAAGTTTCAATGGTTTCTGCTGCAAATTGACCGAGATAGCGCTATTGATATACCTCATGTAATATTTGGTTGAGTGTATGACGTCATCAGCAATCTCATTTGCATATTTTACTCATTTTTCAAACTTAAATATCTCCTGAACCAATGCAGATATTTGTAAACGGTAAACGGCGTTTTTAATCTTTCGTAGAATTCTATGTGATTAACCCAAAAAATCAAGGGGTAAAAATTTGATCATAGTAGCACTTTAAGAGATAAGATAGCAGGGTTCAACTGCATGTGTGAAGAAGTAACATCAGGCCTGAACAGTAGAATAATTGAGACCCCTCCCCCCCCCCCCCCAAATAAAGGGTCCTACCCATTGACATAGTTACCGTGTTTACATGGTTTTTCCAGAAGAATCAATAAATATAAATTGCCACAGAAATGAAATG
>OZ026605.1:917200-1002200 GCA_964020085.1 Micromussa lordhowensis | reverse complement strand
TTTGTTCGCCGAGTACTAATTCAGATATTTTCGATTGCTCATTGATACACCACCACTCTTTCATGAAGCAGGTTTTGCATAAACGTAAGCATAGAATAAAAGCGGTTGGTAAACTTTTGAAAATGGACGTTCTTGACTTGATTCAAATACTCGATCGAATCATCCATGCCGATTGAAAATCACTTCTGCATGTGTACGTGTACAAATTTCAATACAACTCACATTAAAATTAAAAATATTCCCAGACGGAATTTCTTAAGCGCTTGACTTACCCCAGTCTCTCTTTTGATTCTTCTGGCGTTAACTCGTCAAATTTCTTCTTCTCTTTACCTAGGAAAGCTTCATGATCATATTCGGCGTTGTGCTCCTCTTCCTCGTCTCCTTTGAAGTGTTCTTCCTCAGAAAGATCCTTGTCGTAAACGCGATCTTTCTTCTGGCCCTTCGCTTCTGGAGGTCTCGCATCGATGGCCAACATGCATAAACAGATGCAAACCGTGAGGAATAATCTTGCCATCGTGCTTTACCGCGCAAACTGTTATTCTCTAACTCTTGACAAGACAAATGTTCCCGGGACAGCTGTCTAAATAGGGACGGAAGTGTGTGACATCCATAGCGACGATTAGTGGTGATCTGATTGGATGATAATGAACACGTGGGTTGTTTCTTTTGTTTTGATTGGGTAATTTCTGCCACGTTGGCAAGGGAGGATACTACAACTTTCTGTTGGAATGGGGGGAAAAACCAAGGAAAACCGCCGCGGAACGTGCCAACGTGGCTGCCAGCTACTTTAGCTACCGTTACATCACGATGTCACGCAACAAGGGAAAAAGGTTTAGAGAGAGAGTGTTGTTACATGTTTCATGCGTCAATCCATTACTGTGTTCGTCAAGACTTGAGTAGGAAATTGTGTTTGTTTAAATCTTAGTGATTCCGAAAAAAAAAGCCTAGCCTATCTCTCCCATGTAGCCTATATAGCCTATCTCTCTCTCTGTTTTCTGGACATTCAGCCTCTTATTGTCGGCAAAAGACCCAAAAACTCGACATCACTCAGAAAGAAAAGTAACGGAGAGAAGACATGGGACTCTTACGATTCATCGTTCCCTAACTGGTTCTTTTTGATCATACAATAAACTAATTAGTTATAATTGATTATCACCTTTTATGACTCGGTACCACACGCGCGTTGTATGCTGGGCGCGCGCGTGCACACAAAAACACGCGTGCGAAATATGTAATTGTGATGTAATGATTGGAATAGAACTGTTTGGTAACCATTTAGCTGAACGTTAATTACTTTGTTGAGCACTAAAGAACTTCAATGTCTGCCATAACGCGCTTTTTCTCTCATGTTATGTCCAAACAATCTTTCAACGCACGATTTTTGCGACAAAATGGTTACGAGCTTCTGGACGACGAGCCTCTTGGAGAGGGCTCGTACGCCAAAGTCAGAAGAGCATATTCCAGGAAAATGAAGCTTCATGTAGCCATTAAGATACTTGATCGTAGGAAGGCTCCTGATGACTTTTTAAAGAGATTTCTTCCTCGGGAATTGAGCGTTATCAAACTGATAGAACATCCACATATCATTCGAGTGTACGAAGTATTGGACACAGGCGACAGAGTATTTGTGGTAATGGATATTGCTACTGGGGGCGACTTGTTGGATTACATAAAGACAAAAGGATTTGTCAAAGAAAGCTTGAGCAAGAGAGTCTTCATGCAGATGCTGCAAGCTGTTAAGCATTGCCATGAAAATGGAGTCGTCCATCGCGACTTAAAATGCGAGAACATTCTATTGGACGACAGAGCTAATGTGAAGCTCACGGACTTTGGTTTTTCCAAGCAGTTTAACAAATCAGAGTTTTGCAAGACTTTTTGTGGTTCGGCGGCATATGCAGCCTATGAGATTCTTAAAGGTAATTCTCTGTCCAATTAAATCGTAATGCACTGCATGTGCTCTGATCTCAGTTTGCTTTCCCGAACACCACATTATGGCCATTAAGAAATATTTCTTACGGGCTTTTTACAATAATCATATAGGTATATCCTTCATCTTCTTTCTAGTATAGCTAAGCACAAAAAACAAAACTTACCAGAGTTGGTGCCTTCCAGAAATTTCCTTCCGACGGCTATAGATACTTCTTTGTTAATTTTCTTCGTCATCTTTTCAAAAGGTATTCCGTACGACGGTGAAAAAGCCGATGTGTGGAGTATGGGCGTGGTTCTTTACACCATGGTGACTGGACGGATGCCATTTGATGACAGTGACATGAAGCTGTTATTGGGGCAGATTAAGCGAGGCGTGAGCTTCAACAAACCGAAGCAACAGATCTCCGACGACTGCAAGGATCTCATTCGTAACATGCTGGACTTAAATTTTAAGAAGAGAATAAGCATTGAAGATATCAAATGTCATCGATGGCTCGCGGGTTCTTCAACCACACTACGTAGCGCAAGTGGCCAATCGGGACGTCCATGTTCTTCAACAACTACAGAGGACGATTGCTAATGCACAAATCAATTGCGCAGTCTACTAGATAAATGTTGTATTGTTTTTCGTTTGATAGAGTAGGATACATGAAATATTTAGTTGTGTGTAAATGTTGAGTAAGTTAAAAACGTTCTCTCCATCTTCTAATTTACCTGCAAATGTTCAATGGAGTTGCAAAACCTGGTGTGCTATATACGACCAAACTGATGAACAATGAACATATATCAGTGAACGGGTTGACACTCTATAGGCATTTTCAAAGAAATAATGCAGTAGATTTTCGTAGTCTGGTGATTTCATTTGACATTTAGTTACTAGTGGAAGCAGTTTTACGTGTGTTTTTTTTTTAATAAAAAAAACAATCCAAACAAAGTTGTCTTTACTTACGAAACTGTAAGGTTATTGGATAAGCCTGATTGAAAGCTGAAAAAAAATTGAAAATAAGAAGATAGGAAGAATCTAGGAAAAGATATGAACAAGAGCTTCCTTGATACCTGAACTCAGAAGCTTTCAAAAAGATTTCCTTTTCTGTATTCCTGTACACAAACAGTAGAGTTGGCTTAGGACGTTTCCAAACTTCAGAATTTCAAAACTGTCGTGATACTTTGACGGATCGAATGGCCAACCCGCTATCAAATAGATAACACCGGCATAATGGGCACTTTTTCTCCCAACCCCTCCCAGCCTTATTCAGCGGTTATTAAAGGTATACCTAGACGATGATCAGTACACGAAATGATGGTATACCTACAGGATAATAGAGTTACAGTAACACAGCCGTCAGCACCTGTAACACCAAAAAGAACTAGTAGAAACTACTTTACAAAGTTTCGAAATTGCGCATTGTTGGAGGTCTTGTTGTGGACAAGAAAGCGAGTAGCTCAAAACCAAACGCTGATACTGGCTAGTGTCAGAGCTTGTTCGTTAGCGCACCGAGCTAGAGAGATTTTTCATCTGGTTCAATCCCTTTCAGTTGCCAAGTCACTACCAACCACTCAATATGAAATAAAATTAAAAAAAAACAATATCAATAATGCCATAAAATAATCCTTTCTCAACCATTTTCAGTGCAGTAAGCTTATTGGCATAACAACTCTTCCCTGTGCGCGCTCGCTGATTGAGATGTTGCAACGCACTTGTACAAAAAATGAAACATGTATAAATTAAGCGCCCCCTATATTTAGACTAAGTAAGTAACCTAAGAACAGCCAAATGTCGTCGAGAAGTATTTAACCCCGAAGTTTAATCTTTAGCTTTCCACTGGCTTTTTGCCATCGCATGCACAAATATATCAACGCGTATAAATCATTTCAGAAATTCGGATGATGAAATGTTTTGAGATTTTTTTGCTGATCCAATAAAATTGAAATCAGAAGGAAGACATTTTTCGCGTAACGCAATCAAACGATAAGGACTGGAGCGAGACCAACCACGGCAGTCAACGCAAAACAACATGGCGGATTTGATCTGGTAAACTTCACACGTACAAATGGTGATTGTGTTTTGCACGAAGGCAACCATTCTCTCACCTACCCAGGTACCATGGGGAAAGAGCAGGACCTTCTACAAGCAGCAAAGACTGGAAATGTTGCACACATCGAGAAGATTCTCGGGCACAAGACGAGGAAGTCAGGGATCCAAAGGTATTTGAAATGGGTGCTGCCTGAAACAGTTTGTCCGGAAATGAAAGCTCATTCAGAATTCACTGACGCATTCACGTTTTTTGCAGTTTGATGAGCAAGACTGTAAATCCTAATCATCAAGATGAGCTTGGTTACACTCCGCTTCATTATGCAGCGTTAAATGGCCACAGGTACATCATGTAGGAATTTAATAATCGCTGAATTAGTTACAGCCTGTGCGCTTATGGTTCATGATCACTGTCACTCACTAAATGATCGACCCAAATCGAACGAAGTTATTCCACACGAGTTTTAGATCGGAAATCTTTAGGGCACAACCTTTAAATTTTTTTAATGGTCCTCTCAAAGCTTGTTGGTTTTCGACCATAGTGTTCCTTGATAAAGTAAGCTTATTTATTTATTTGTTTGTTTACATACTGAAATTAAAGAATTTTGCTTGACTGATATCTCAAAACAGTTTTTATTCAGTTGTAACTACGCTCTATTATGGGTCTGTGTACTTTAATTTCAGAATTATCAAAATTATCCATGTAGGTGATCTTGCTCTTGGGTATCATTCTGTCTCCTTCCTCTTCACCAGCTCAGGCAAACCTCTCTACAATGGCCACCCTAGTGACAGAGCGGAAAGGTGGCCATTGGTATGAGGTTGAAATAAGAATAAATCCCTTAACTGGGACAAAAGTATATTGCTGCAGTAGAGAGCTGCTCCCTTCACGAGATGGGCACTCCCATTCTGCTACATGTATATGTTATTAATAGTTAATTTTTGTTTCCAGTGAGTTTCATTATTTCACTGGTTAGTTTTTCCTACTTAGGTGATTTTGTTTTTTAACTGGTTAATCTTTTCTAACTGGACTTTCTTGGATCAACTAGTGGGGTTTTGCCCTTTTTTGAATACATTTAGACTTGTGAATTTTAGTTCTAAAATACGACTTAGAAAATAAGACTTCGAATTTTAGCCATGAAATTGTGTTACTACAGGATAGAGTAATGCTGGTGGCTTTTGGTGTATATGTTGCATGTCAAAATGAAATTCAGGTTAAAATGATTTTGACCTAGTTTGATTCTCAATATAGACCATTGCCGATATATTAAAATTCTAACTTGGCTCCGAGGCTTGGGGGAATAAAACAAAAGAAATCACATCAAGGTTGAGGGATGAATAATTAATTTCTTTTGTTTTATTCCCCCAAGCCTCGGAGCCATGTTAGAATTTTAATACATCGGAAATGGTCTATTTCCTTTGTCTTCTAACCCTAATTATTCATGATCTATGAATAATCAGGGTCAAGAACAAAGGAATTTCATTTTAACTTAAAATTTCATTTTGACCTGCAACATATATGTTGGGGGTGCATTGTAAGGTGATGAGGTCAATTTTTAATCCATGTTACACATGACAACTTTCAACACAACCTTTTTGCGTACATATAGGTGGCTAGGAATGGTATGTTTCACAAGACAATTTTCAATGCAACATTTTAAATTCAGGCAACAATGTTGCAGGTGTTTGAATCGCTTCCAAATTAAAACTTGCAACATGTTGCACAACAATATGTTGCAGCATGCTACATGATATGGATTTTTAACGCAACAATGTGTATTAAAATTCTGCTCATGCAACATCGCCTTTAAGCTTTTAGATCTTGTTTGATGCGAGACTTGAGTATGGTTTCTGTATGTTTCAGTTTGTGTTTGATCACTGGCTATCATTCATCTTCCCTTGTGTTAGATTACCACTATGACAATGTTTTGCAGCAAAAAAGGGGGTCAAATTTCTCAGTTATGGTGGCTCTGATGCAAACTTATGTGCATTGCCTGGGGAGACTTTTCTTTCTTTCTTCTGGTAACCACTATTACAACTTCCAAAATGCAATGCTTTCAAATAGAGTAAATCAAATTGTGAGGCTCTTTTTGCAAAATTGTCATGTAGGTTAACATTCCAGGAACTCTGGCTTGTTACCAGATTCCCAGATTACAAATGTGAGTGATTGTGAGAAAGACGGACTTTTAGTTATAACGCTTCGCTTCCAGTCTTTGGATAACTTTAACATTTGATCAGAAACCACGTGTTCCACATTTCAACAACTAGCAACAGATCACAATAAGGAAAGTAACTTTTGGTATGCATAGGGGTTTTTGTCATCTAGTTTAGAATAGGGTTGCCAAATCAAGCTGATCGTGGTCCAGTATATGGTAAGGGTTTCAGTGTCCCAGTAGCACACCCATTCCCAAAGATCCACAGAGTCTCTGTGCCAATGCTATTTTGCTTCTGAGCTCCAGAAATGTTGGGTTTTGTTTTGTATGCTCTCAAGTAATACTGTATCTACTGTTATTGGATGTTCATTTCCAGGTCATCGGCAGAACTTCTTTTGAAATATGATGCCTCTACAAACATTCCAGATAATTCCGGTAAATGCTAACTTACACCTATGTGTACATGTTGATCACAGTTAAACCCCATTGTCTCAATCTCTCATGTGAGAGAATTTAAATAAAATAGTTTGAGAAAGCAGGAGCTTGAGCCAATAGTGAATGTACAGAGACTAATTATATATCCAAGGCAAAATAACTTGAGTTATAGCAGGGAGCTTATGGAATCCAAGTACAAGATGTTTAGGTTCAACTGTAGGTGGGGTGGCGTAATGGTAAAGGTGGTAATCTGTTGATTAAATTATCTTTGTTTGAGTGATCTTGAACTAAACTTAAGCTATTAATAGTTAAATAAATGTTATTACACAAAGCAGAATTTAACATGTTGCAGATGTCATAATTTTGTTGCAATATTTTATTTATGACAGGAAACTATCCCCTTCACTTGGCCGCGTGGAATGGTCATGCCGATGTGGTTAGAGTGCTGATAAACACAGGACCATCCAGAGCAAATGTTAATGAACAGGTAAGTTACATGTATATTCAGACAAACAAGATATCACACACTGTAGGCTCATTAAGCAGCTCAGCAGGGTATTCTTACATGTGCGTTTTCAAAATTTCCCAAAGTCTTTGCTTTGTAATGGAATTTCAGCCTGTGATAAGCTCTTTTCAGTCAGTTGAATTACCTGGTAGCTGGCTCTTAGCTGCAGGATATCGCAGCTATGGAGTTGCTATACTGGCTTGAGCTGATCAACATGAACTGAACTTAAGGGAGAAACGTCACCCTCTGATTAGAGAGATTGATTGTGAGCTGTAAGTCTCAAACTGAATTGTGCTAGCTTTGGACATTATGTATTGTAATTTGTTTTTCTCCTTTTAACAGAATGGCACTGAAGACACGGCATTGCATTCAGCTTCCCAGTTTGGGCAGAGCCTTGTTGTGGCTGTATTGCTTGAGGTATGTACCACAAGCCAGTTCATCTCATCAATATAAATGTTCATACATTCATGTCCAGAAAGAAACTTTTTGGGTTTGTACAAAGGAATTCAGTGAATCCAAGTAATTATAGCTTCAAAACAAGGCCTGAACACTAGCTTGTTCCATTATTCGTAGTAACTGTTGAATAAAATTATGTTGATTTCTCTGAGGACTCTTAAAGAAAGATGATGATGACAATGATGATGGCAATGACAACGATGATAATGATGACGATGATAAGCACTTACTGGTATTATTTTAATATGTTTATTGTGCAGAATCACGCTGACCCTTACATTCGTAATGGTCGTCAAGAATCACCTCTTGACTTGGCAGCTCAGTATGGCAGAATGGAAACTGTGAGTGAATTATATTTACTACTAGCAAAAAAAAGCTTTGTTAATTTTACTTAATAAACATTCTTGATCAATCACAGACTGCTTCGAATAGGTCTTGTCTGATTTGGAGGGTTACTGTTTTTTTCCCCATCACTTCTTGCTCCTTACTTGTGGGGTGAGAATGGTTTTGGTGTTTCACAAAGCTTTTAACCTAGGTTAATTTGTTTCAACCTACATTCCTGGACAAAAGGGTTGGGACAGCAAGCAAGTTCTCTCCTCCCCCCCCCCCACTTACAATGTTGATAATCGTGTGATTTTTTTCCCTCCTTCTTGGAAAAGACGCTATATTTTCCAACGTTGATTAGGGGAGATGGGTGATACGTGACCCAGCTCAAGTATCCCAACTATTTTTGGCCAGGATTGTTGGTTAAATGTTTTAAACCAGCCTTTTTTTTCGATTTGCTCCAATGAAGGGCTAATGCTCGAAACGTCAGCTTTCGAATCTTTTTACAGTAGCCAATTCACATTATCAACTAAAGCCAAATTATCTTGTAATACTTCCCACTGACGCAGCACCACAGTTTCTTTAGAAACTTACACCCTTTAGTCTTTTTTCACTTTGTTGGGGGGAGGGTGGAGGGTGGAGGGTGGAGGGTGTTAAAAAGAATAACATACACTCTAACCCTACCCTACCTTGCCAGGTTCCCACATCAACACCCCTTTTGTTATTTTTGCACTCATGCAAATTTGAACATCTGATCTCTGACTTTGTAGTCCACCTTCATCTCCACTAGGCCATGCAAGCAATCTTTGCACATTTCCTCAAATTTGTTGGTCTAGAAATGTTTATAAGTTATTGGTCCCATATTCCTTCTTCCCCTGTGACAAAAATTACTTACAGTAGTTTGAAATCATTCTGACCTAAAATACATTTTAAACTACAACAATGGTATTAATCAGGGATAAATATATAAAATAAGATGAATATGAAAAGTAAATAGATTTCTTTTTCTGTTTAGGTTAAGCAACTGCTGAACTACCATCCAAATTTGCTTGAGGATGTGAATGTGGTCAGAACACACACCCCTCTTCATCTTGCTGCCAGAAACGGTCACATGAATGTGGTATCTTACTTCCTTAGTTGCGGAATGGATGTTAACATAACAGTAAGTATGTTTGCTAGAGATAGCAACCTCTATGTGAGTATAGTCAAACGTCCCATAAGTGTGAGATTTAGGTGGCCACTTACAGGAGGAGGTTGCAGAAGAGAGGTCATACCCCAGGGGGTGGAAATTTTGAGTTTTTAGCATATGCACTGGACTTTTCTAAAGCCATCTAAGAAACGTCTAATTGTGCTTTGTTAAATCAAGGTTCAACTGAATTTGAGTTTATTGTGATCCACAGTGTACCTCTGGAACAGCACTTCATGAAGCGGCCTTGTTTGGTAAACTGGATGTCGTCAATCTTCTCTTACAGTGTGGTGAGCTTTTTGCACACAGAAATACTCGTACTACAGTCATTATTTTTGTCATGGAAACAGTAGACAAGTGCCAGCCTGTTGGGCTACTGAACTTGAATGTATTTTATAATCTGAATACAAATGTAAATTTCAGAGAAATAAAAAACAAACAAACAAGTGACAAAAGGGTTTATTAACTGCGAGTTTCTACTGGCAATGCAGCTATGTACTCAAGCCACATGCAAGTCCACATATGTGTATTCAAGTGAAGTTAGTTTTCTTTTGGCTCATTGGGCTGTTTGTGGTTTAAATTAAACCATTCTAGGGATTGATGTCACAGTGGTGGATAGCAACAACAAAACAGTATTAGATCTGTTGGCCGCTCACCCCTCAGCGAAGACAAGAGAGATAGAAAGTCTCATTTATGGTGAGTTTTTGCAGTACTATTGTAGGGAGACCCTGTGGTTATTGTACTGGGCTCTATATCGACTCATCACGATGATGATGATGAGCCCTTTCTGAGATCATTGTGTTACTCTGCCATGGACTAGCAAGGTAACCCTATCATAGACTAGGATTTCAATAAAGGGGAGTGGAAACTGGAACTAAGTGCAAGCTTGATGGGCTGCTAGGCTGAATCAGAGCTGGACTTTACCTTTTGCAATACTGTAAAACATGTTGCCCCATTAACACTAGATTTAACTTGGGTTAACTAATTTATATATATATTAATCGATTAATTCATCTGTAACTGAAGTTAATTATTTCCCATTAACATATGTCTGGTTACTATTAATAGCTTTCACAAACTTTTTTTCTAATTTAATATTTTTAAAAATGGATGAGTAACCAGGACAAGACAAAAAACATTCTCTGGTTAAAATAGTTTTTGATTGCCAGTGTGCAATCTTTGACAAGTATAACAAAAACATATTCACCAGGAAATAAAGCGCTACTATAGGGTTCATAAAAGAATTGAATATTGTTGATTGTGTTATTGTGTGAGGAAAACATGGGAATCCTGGCATACCGCAATCACAATTGAATCAGAATTAATTAATTTATTTTTTTACTAATCTTGCTCCCACCTTTGGGATGGCTGGCTAATAAATGATAATTACTGACCCATTAATTTTCTTATAATTGTTGCTAACCAGCGTGCAGCCTCAAAGAACCAGTGTCTAGCTTAAAACGACAACGTACTGGTGAGTGCAATTCACCTCTTGCAAGATTTCATCATTTGCAAGAGACACCCTTTAAGATAACATTGACAATGAGCATAACATTTACGCATATTAAGATTAAACTATTCTTGCAATTGAAAGCTGCCACATTCGTTTTGGAGTGTTTGTCGCTTTTAAACCAAATTATAGCATTTTTATGAAAATTTTGTTTTCTGGGTTTGTTTGAGAAGATAGTATCAAATGCTTAAGACACCATGAATTTCTTGAAATCATGGTATTTGAAAATTAAAACACAACATGTATCCTGTGTTTAATAAAAGTTGTGTTCTACAGTGTACATTACTTAAAACATGGTAGTCTTTTTGGCTTAGAATACTTCTTTCTGTTTTGCATAGAATTCAGACCTAATACAAGGACTTCCAGGACATCAAACACTTTCCCTGTGAGTCAAACTTGATTTACTGTGCTTTTTGTATGCTGTAGTTTTTGTATTCGATATATGTCTATTAACAGTCTTAAGGGCATGACTGTAACATGACTGTCTTGTGTCTTTTCATTTTAAGGGATTTTCAGATCGACCCAAGTCAGCAATGTACACAAGGAATCGGAGTTATGATAGTGTACCAAATCGTCAAGGTTTGTTCAAGTGTTAATGAGGGTGCTAGTTGATGGGTGGGGAATGCTAAATGTGAGACTTTGCAAGAAGTCGATGTTTTAACAGCACAAGAATCTTGAGCAGTTATGGAAGAAAAGCTTTAATACAGAAGAGACTAACTGTCGAGTTACATCTGTCAACTGACTGTGGATGCAATAAATTACGACATACTTCTACATTTTCCTATTCATGCATGCACATTCTTGTATGTGCATTCTTATACATTCTATACATAAATTAGCACATTATCGCAGGCGAGACTAGTGTTTCTTTCTGTGAGCTCAAGACATTTGGACTTTTCAATTTGCGACACTGCTCAGGCTTCAAAGTGTTTTAAATGCAAGCTCCAGATGTTCACACTCTAAGACATTCAGACATGATTTATAAAAACATGCTAAGAAATCAGACTTCAAGACTCTCTTAGTCTTGCAAACAAATTGAGGCTCTGAGACAGCTTTGTGAAAAAATTGAGACTGCTAAAACAAGAGACTGCGACCTGTTAAATTAGACAAAATTTTTGCGAGACCCATGTTTTGTGAAGGACCATTCACCAGCCCTTCATTGGTTTTGGTGCGTAGTTGGGAGAGAGCACTGTAATATTTCTTTTTATAAGTATCGAAATGTCTAAAATGAAAAGGAGACTTTTGTTTGAAGAAGCTGTCATTTTGCATTGTACATGTAGGTTTGATCTGTCAGTCGTTCAAATGTAAGATTAACCACAGCTTACCTTGATACAAGCTGGGGTACTTGATATGTAGTTATTGAAACAGGAGCTCATATTGGAATAGGGACGCTTATTCAAGGAGTTCATGCCTATCTGTACATGGTTGCATATTAGAAGTGAAGTGTTCATAAACAGGTACCCCATTCACACCAACATGTTAAAAAGTGGTTTAACTAAGGTAAATTCTTCATACAAGCCAAGTGGACCTCAGGCCAAAGTTTATCGCAGTTTCTGTGGTATGTAGCGACTAGGAGTACATTTGTATTTCTACTGACCCTTAGATGGGGGATGCTACTCCATCATAGGGTTACCCCCTGCATTAAGTTCGCCAGTACCCATCTAAACACCTGGGTGGAGAGAGGCACTGTGAGAGTAAAGTGTCTTGTCCAAGTACACAACACAATGTCCCTGGCCAGGACTCGAACCAGAACCGCTCAATTCGGAGACAAGCACACCAGCCATGACGCCGCCACGCCTCCCCGACTTGTTTAACTTCATAAAATTAAAAATTAGTTGTTCATAACATGCACACTCCAAAACTTAAACAGGTGAAAACATGTTTGATTAAACTTATTATGTTAGTTTGAAATTTGTCTTCTCAAAATGTCTGCAAAGGGTAATCAAAATATTGGACAAACGTAAACCTGATTTAGTTAAACTAGTTTAGTTGGTGTGAATGGGGTCAAGAACTCATTGAGAGGAAAGTACTTATCACAAAGAGGGCAGTCATTGAAAGAAGAGCACTCCTTACAGAGGTTTTAGCTAAATCCTTGATTGCCTGTTACGTGACATGTGCAGAAACTCAAAACCAGCAAAAATTAAGTAAAGTCACTACACCTGTCTAGTCGCTCTATAGCCGCATCATTATGACCTGGAAAATGCAAAGTTCTCAGTTGTTTGCTACTCTTCTTATTTTACAGTTTTTGATTCTGACCAGCTTCGGAGATCTGGCACATATGACTCAGTTCCAGTTCTCAAAACAAGACTTGAGGAATTGGTGAGTGACATGAGTCAAAGTACTCATCCTGCCCTCAGAAGCTTTATAAGCTGATAATTATCCTAGTTGATCAATCAGTGAAAATCTTGTAGGGAAGAGAAAGTGGCCGATAAAGAGAGAGCCAACAGTGTTGATGTCACTCTTTGTATTTAACTGAATGCAAATAAATTAAATTTTATTGTTACAACTTGTACAATAGAACACCAGGGCCATGTTGTTCAAAGCCTGGTTAAGCTAACCTAGGGTTAGCGCGAATTTTTATTGTGAATTTTCAACTTCTTGGTGAGTTTTTTTGTTTGTATTGTTTGTCCTTCAGCTTTGAGTTTGAATAATCTCAAACTACACAAAACATCATCAGTGAAACACATTTTTATACAAGAAAACTTATTACTTTGGTTAAGTTTTTAATCCTGGGTTAGCGTTAATGGGCTTTCGAACAACCCGGCCCAGATTACAATCACCTTATATATTACATTTCATTATTATATAAAAGTTAGTGGTATACTGAGTGGTAACAAATTGATAAAAACAATATGATATCCTCACATGTGAATGTATCATTTTCGATAACTTATTTTGTTCCTTTAACTTCACTTAAATTTGTTGGTGTATGATTGAAATATCTTCAGATCTTCTTCAGTCATCTTCAACAATCTTCAGTTATCTTCGGTTATCTTCGGAAAATGTTCGAAAATCTTAGGAAAATATTCAGTAATGTTCATTTGGACAAAGTTTGGAAAATCTTCAGAAATCAAGTGGTCAGAAATCTTTGGAAAATAGCCACAAACATTGAACATTATGTATTGTGACATTTTATACAATAAAAAGAAACTTACATGGTCTCTTGGTGATATAAAATTCACTTGTTTTCTGCGCTCACTCACAAAATAATTTTCAACACTTGAAGATACATTTTTTATCTCCTTGTGGAACAGTCTCAAGTTTTCACACTGCTTTTTTGAAAAGACCATAATTATTTAGCAGCCATTTTGAACAGTGTGATAAGGCTTCTGCTGACACAGCATTGGCAACACAACAGCACCAGTTTGACTGAGTAATGTTGTTTTAACTAGGGAAGCTCCTATTCACACCATCTTATTAAATGCAGTTCCAAAAATGTCATTTTGTTTGCAGAAGCAATCCAGTTATGATACCGTTCCACCGCCTAAAGGTGAGCTGTTTATCTGCGAGGGGACTGACCTGCCGTAATCTGTGTAAGGGGAAATTACATGTCAGGCACTTGGGAATTAAAGTTATTGTCAGTAATAACGGAATCAGTGTTATGCCGTACTTTCTGCATTGCATTACAGTATGGCATTTCTGTGGTGTTAGTTCTGTGGTGTTAATTCCAATAAAGTGGAACTCCTTAATAAACAAACATTTGCCATTAAATGGTAATAAAATTGAAGTAAATTATGTATTGCAAATTCTTTTTAATGATAAAGCCATCACATATGAGGTGCTTTTGGAAAGTCTGGGCCTCATCAGCTTGAGAAAGAGAAGACTACTTGACATGTTGATTGTTGTTGATACAACTGTACGTCCTCCCAAGTGGCCACACCTGCCTACATGTCAGCATTACGTACACCTAGAACTAACATTAATGGTCCTAGAGGCACGAACAAGTTACAGTTACCACACGTAATACTACATGTACCTCTTACAGAATTCTATGAGCACAAATTGTGAAACATATTAAATCACGACTTAAGAACTACCACTAGCATTACCTACTTTAGAAATAATGTAGACTTGGCAAATTGTATTGAGGTTGTTAATTAGTTTGTTAAGTAGTTTTCATTCCTATCTTTGCCTAATTGTGTATAGTAGATTAAGGTACATACTGGTATTCTTTGGTTTTGTTGTTGTCCATGTTTTTCTCAGAGATACTAGCACATATGTGCTACTCTTCAATCCGAGTTTAAATAAAGTTTGCTACTAGTGTATACTGGGAGGCGTGGTGGCCTCATGGTTAGTGCGCTCGACTCCGGAGCGAGCGCTCCGGGTTCGAGCCCTGGCCTGGGACATTGCGTTGTGTTCTTAGGCAAGACACTTTACTCTCACGGTGCCTCTCTCCACCCAGGTGTATAAATGGGTACCGGCGAATTTAATGCTGGGGGTAACCCTGCGATGGACTGGCATCCCATCCAGGGGGGAGTAGAAATATTCCTAGTCGCTTCATGCCACGGAAACCGGGATAAGCTCCGGCCTGGTGGGCCACTTGGCTCGTATGCAGACTTTACCTACTAGTGTATACTGACCTCATTCATTGTTAGGCTGTCCATGTCCATAGCATCGTCACAGAATTGTTGGAATTTTGAATTATTTTACAGCTTCCTCAGGCAGACACTCTTTGGACTGGACTAGATATGATGAAGTGGGGTCCAGATCTCCAAATGACATCCACTTGTCTAATGCTGGTAAAGGGTACGCCCTCCTAGGACCTCCTGAGGAGCATTCCCCTATGCTTAGTGCACATGAGGTCAGAGCAGGGTACTCACTCCTAGGTTCTCCGGCACAGCCTGGGACAGTTGCCAATGCAAGGAGCCCTCAGCGCCCTGACAGCGCTTATGCCGAAGTCCGAAATGAAGGGGAGAACTTTGTACCAGCTAAAATGAGTGTCCCTTCTCAAACAGCATTTGATGATTATTCCCGTCTTGGATTTCCATCCTCTGGAGAAGAATATGAACCTATGCCCATATCAGGTACAATATTAAATTTTATTAGATAGTATTGGTCCATGCAGTATTTAACTCTTGTCACAGTGGTACGGTTAATAATTATGATGATAATCAGCTATATCAGTACAGGGTCTATTTGACAGTCAGCAGGGTCTATTTGACCCAGCTCACCAGTCCTCAGTAGCTCATATGTAGCGATGCAGTACAGTAAGAGATAGAGGTGCGGTGGCAACATGGCTTGTGCAGTCTGCTCTGCTTAGAGCAGTTCTGGTTCTAGTTCCGGCCAGGGACATTGTACTGTGTTTTTGGGCAGGACACACTTTACTCTCACAGTGCCCTCGAGTCTTGGGGTTACCCTGCAATGGACTAGCATCCCATCCAGGGGGAGTAGAAATACTCCTAGTCGTTTCATGCACAGAAACCAGGATAGACTCTGGCCTGATGTGCCACGTGGCTCTTATGCAGACTTTTAATACCTTATTTTTACAATAAGGAGATCTTTGTGTTGTTTCTACCATAATGAGTGGAGTTGGATACTAATGGTGCTTACAGCTTTCCCCTATTTATTTTACCATATTGTTAATCATCATGTTTGTCTTGTTAAAGGAATGGTTAGTGAAGATAACCCTGGCTATTTCTGGGTTGGCGAGCCAAATCAACAGCTTTCACGAGCTCAGAGACAGAACAATGACAGCTATGACTTAGTTGGATCACCACAGGGGTCAGGACTGAGTTCAAGTAGACAGCCGAGTGTCTATGAAGTCCCTTCCTTATCATTAGGAGGTATAGGAAATGGCCAGGACAGGGAAGACACTCCCAGCCGAGTTTCTTCTAGAACATCAAGGGGCCAGTCGTTTGATTCATACGAAAATACCACCATTGGAACTAAACAGCAGTCAAATCCGTCGCCTCGCCAGGTTTCTACTTACGACCTTGTGTCACTTCCACAACGAAAAGCAACTCTTGATCAACCATCATATGATGTGGTCCCAGCGCCAAGTCGGGTAGTCCAGGAGCAAAGAAGTACCGCAGAGCTTCATACCTCTTCAGCTTCAGGTGCCAGGGCACAAGGAGAGAAGACCTGCCCCTTGGCTACTGAAGGATATGAATTTGTACAGCTACGAAAGCAAGGTTCCTTACCTAGCGATTCTCCACCTGAAATGCAGCCTTTTGCCCCTTTACCAGGGTACGAGCCTATGGGTCCTCCAGAAGATGTTGGGTATGAAATACTGGCCCCACCGGCGGAACCCCAGGAGCAGGGTGCCGACCGTGGAGATTACGAGACTCTCGCTATGGTTGGTCCACAAAGAACAGGGTCCCAGGCAGGATCAGTGCAGATGACCCAGCAATCATCCGGCTCAATGAACATTCCAGTGTCGGCACCCCTGTATTCCATGGTTGGTCCACAAACATCAGGATCCCAGACAGGATCAGCGCAAATGACCCAGCAACCAGCTGGCTCAATGAACATTCCAGTGTCGGCATCCCTGTATTGTATGGTTGGTCAACAAACATCAGGGTCCCAGACAGGATCAGCCCAAATGACCCAGCAACCAGCTGGTTCAGTGAACATTCCAGTATCAGCAGCCCTCTATTCTATGGTTGGTCAACAAATATCGGGGTCCCAGACAGGATCGGCCCAAATGACCCAACAACGATCTGGCTCAATGAACATTCCAGTTTCGGCACCCATGTATTCCATGGTTGGTCCACAAACATCAGGGTCCGAGACAGGATCAGCGCAAATGACCCAGCAACCATCTGGCTCGATGAACAATCCAGTGTCGGCACCTTTGTATGAAGTGCCTCCTATTATGTCATCGCCTGTGTACGAGATTGCTCCACCTCCAAGGGACGTGCCACCGGTAAGCTTGCCATTTTGTTTATGCTCACTACAGACTCATTAGACGGGTTTATGTAAAACTCCTTTGCTGTGCTAATGGGGAAGGGACTCTCCTCCGCAGAGCTGCAAACGTTTGTTATATAAAGCTGCTGTACGAGGTGTGTGCAGGCTCAAAGTCGAATGTCCTGCACTCATATTGCTCAGCGGATTCTCCCCACCCGAAAAGCGTCGGCGGAGGAAAGAGGGGATGGAAGAATTTTGTGGTTGAAAAAGGATCTAACGTGGGCACAACAACTTGTGCTGATTTCATGATTTGTGGTATGGAGTGTGGAGAGTGAATTTTTATTTAATTCAATCTGAACATCCGTCTCCATTCTGTAGCTGCCCTTCAGGCCTGTCGCCTTCTTGTTTTCCAGCAACCTTTTCACTTTAAAGTACTGCTTATAAATTGTTTTCTTAAATATTCCTAACAGTTACCTCCCCGGCAAGCCGCAGCTGCGCCGCCTCAGTCCCAGAGCATTAGCGAAGTGCAGTGGATTGAAAAGGAACACGAACCAGCCCTCCCCAAGCTCCCTCCACGGAGACAAAACGAATATTCAGACTGGCGTCCTGGCATGAGACAAGAACCGGTGTCACCAGGCAGGCCCCCTAAGCCAGTGGCCTACGAGCAAGTGCGCCTTGAAGGTCCTTCTGAAAAGGGAACCATAGACTGGGAGAGAGTCCGGCAAATGAGTGCGCGAGGTTCCGGGGGGGAATATTGCACACTGTCGGCTACGGCAGTAGGACCTAGTGAAACAAAGCATAGAGAGAGTACCACCTCGAGCGAGATATCGTTTATGTCGGAGTCGGTCTTAACACCGCCTTTTTCACCTCCCTCACCCAACACTGCTCAAGCATCAGTGTTTGAAGCGCTTGGGGCTCTCCAGCCCTCAGACATGTCAACGATCCCAGAGGATCCTGAAATTGTCGAGGATGAACCACCCCAACCACCTCAACGCCCCCGTCCCATGCCACGTAAAAAGTCCAAACCGAAGGTTCTTCCACGCAGTGACAGCTTACACGACGAGGAGTATGCTGCAAAGCGCGGCGATGCTAGGAAAAGTGAAAGTGGCTCGGGTTCTTCTGAGAGCAATCAAGATCCGTTCAGTTTTTCCCCTTCCGCCACCCTCTCGCCGAAGACCGAAAGCTCCCAGAAAAACGATTTCGCCGAGCTACACAAAAGATTTTCACCGTACTCTTCACGAGAGGACATCTTCACTGAAACCGACTCTGCGCCAGACAGTGAGCGTCAGGCACCAGACGGAGCCGAGGCTGTAAGCGACGTCAAACCATCGCCATTGATTTACGAGAACGTTTTGTTCAAACAAGGTGGCGACGCGGCGGACGTCGACGGGAGTCAGCCCCACGAGAACGGCAGCGTCGTCAAGCGAGGAGCGTCTGCAGAAAGACCTGGGTCCTACAGGTTAAGCACACTCTCAGCGGATAGCCCCATGGACGAGAGAGAAGAATGGGAAAAGGTATTTTAATAGACCATTCTGAGTTACCTTGTGCCTCTGTTTCAAAACGAGTCTTGATGCAAAACCTTTCATATGAAAATGAGTTTGATTTGCATGAAAATCAACCTGTAGGGGAAACATATTTCCAGATGAATGGTTTTGCAGGAAAAGACACGTTTTGACACAGAGGGAAAAGGCAACTCGTGAATGGCCTATATATACTATCTTGTATCTTCGCCAACAGTAGCTTCATGAAAACTGAAACAATTGGTGAACACAATGTCGTACGCGATGACAATTGTCTGTGTTTCTTTAGATCGAAGCTTTTCTGTCTTCAATTGGTCAAATCGAAGTGCCTCAGACTTTGGAGCAACAGATCGCTAATGCGGGTAGGTCTTTTTCTTGTGATAAACACAACTACATTAGGAAAGTCTCCTAACATAATTTATAGAAAAGTGTATTTAAACGCTAAAGGAGATCAGTGCAAATGCTGATCACGAACCTCTGTTAGGGGGAAATTAAAGGGCGAGGCGCGGACGGTGTGTTGCCAAATTCTCTTAAAGGGATTTAGAGAAAATGGCGACAAACGGTCAGGAGAACTCAGATGTTGATCTTGTTTGTGTAACAGGCAAGGCAGACACTCTTCCTGGCTGGCTAAAGGCACTCGATCTTGATCAGTATGAGTCGTCTATGATGGCGAATGGATTTGACGATATCAACTTCTTGGTAGGTAGACCTTCGTTTGGTTGTCTTGCTGTTTCCACGTGCTTTCTCTCTTTGTTAAGAAGCTTAAGAAGTATTTTGGTGTAGAGCTTGTTTCTTCCCTTTTTGGCAGTCATCGCTGCTATCGCGTTGATGGAGGTGATAAGTTGATAATAAATACGTAACTTTAAGTGCTAACAGTGGTCTCTCATTCTTTGTTTCGTTTCCCTCGAGCTCTATAAATTCTTCTTTTACTCATTAGCTTTATTTCTGTCTTAGCTCTTTAATCTAGTCTATTCACTGCTTCAGACAATCAACTAAAAATTTAGCTGCCTGCCGTCGAAAATCCCCATCCTCTTGTAAAAAATGTCGGGATGTTGTTGCTTATAGTGGCCACTGCGCTTAGCTACACCAAGCCAGTTCACAGGCATGCCACTTAAACGGTCCCTGTGTACGGAAAGGAAAAATATATCAACTAAACATAATAGGCTTAAAAATCCCAACTGGCAAGAGCCAGAGCAGTTGGCTATTTACAAGCATGACTTAGGAGTTGAACTAGGGTTTACTGAGAAACAAGCTAAGTGGTCAGAGCGGGACTTGAACCCGCGCCCTCCGGATTTCAAGTCCCGCGCCCAAACCACTCCGCCCTGCCTCCTGTTTCTTTAACAAACAGTCCTTTATTCACAGAATGGAGTTCTCGAAGATGACGATCTTTTGGACATTGGAATTGTAGACTTTTCTCATAGAAGGTAAAGACAAGTCAAATATTGTTTGTATTACTTCTGTTTAAATTCCATTTGCAGTAAGCCACTCTCTCTCTCTCTCTCTTGATCGCCTACTTTATTTGGCCCATCCATTGTCAGGTGCATTATGTTTTTATGGAGGGAATTGAATTAGTAATGAGATGCCTTGCTCTGAGAAGTGGAGGACAATCCATCGCTGTTTTGTCGACGGCTCTACGACATTGAACGCTTCCTTTGTTCCAGGAATGTTGTCGAGGTTCTTGACCTTGTAAAGCATAGATTGGTGATGATTGTGGGTGTTGTTGTGTCAATATCTTGCTCTTAGTGTTTGTTGTGTACGATAACCGTTACTAAGTGATAAAGGAGCTCAGTCATGATTAACACAGATTACAAGTTTGGTTTTCTGCTGGCTGAGTAACGAAAGAAGCGGAAAACGTTTCTCTCACACACGGCTGGGAGTCTGGGTACAGGTTGAATGGTTCGCGGGGGTTTTCAGGTCACATGGCTTGTAAGGTGTCAGTTTTTGTTTGGCCATCCGCCATTGCCTGACATGCCCCGCCCTCCCACCCATGAGGTACTTGTAGAATGTGTTAAGTGAGGAAAATTATTCTCTAGCCACTTTTTGTGTCAGTGTTACGTTAATGAAGGTCAGGCTGTGTGGTTCGGCTTGGCATGGCTCCCAGCGGTGTGTGAGGAATCAAGAACTTGAAAAATCTAGGCCAAATTTGTCAAGATGCGCAAACCGTGATGTAGCTCCTAGAGTTGAGCTAGTAGTAGTCATGTAAGATCTCGTTCATCCCAAATTTGAACCAACTCTGTTGTTACCTCAACAGGACAATTATGCAAGCCTTGAAGTCCTTACCAGCTTGTCCACGGCTTAGCGACCCGGCCTTAACCAAACCCGAGAGTTTAGAGGACTGGTTAGGGCTACTTTGCCTTCCCGAGTATTTTGACGTGTTTCAGCACAATGGCTTTACATCCATGGAGAGAATTCACATGCTCTGGGAAGTGGAGCTGACGTCGGTTAGTTGCCATGACTGCTGTCAAAGTATCTGTCACGTGTCTTGATTTGATAATATTAGTACACTTTCACAATGATCATGTAAAATGTAATTTTGGATTGTTAGGTTTTGGAAGTCAACTCTCTTGGCCATCGCAAACGAATTCTTGCCTCGTTAAAAGAAGACGTAAAAGAACTGGAGAGGAAGGACCAACCAGCAGTGAGTATTCGCTATTTTCATTGCTGATTTCATAGTCAGTTAACATATCCTCACAGTATATAGTTTGACAGTTATCTGGGTGAATGCAATACAATTCTGATCGGACTGTGGCTCTTTCTGCCCAAAACAACCAATTGACCGACTGCCTGCCTGCCTGTCTAACTTGACTAGCTGACTGACTGAGTAACTGACTGTCTGACTGACTGACTATTTGACTGACTGACTAAATGACTGTCTGTCTGTCAATCTGACTGACTATTTGACTGACTAACTCACTGACTACATGACTGTCTGTCTGACTGACTGACTGACTGACTATCTGACTGACTAACTCACTGACCAAATGACTGTCTGACTGCCTGCCTGACTACCTGCTTGCGTTTTAGACTTTCTAAGCGACTGGCTGTATGAATGACTGAACGAAAGAAGGAAGGAAAGAACGAACTAGCCAACAAACCAAAAAAACGGGCAGACAACAAGCAAACGAGCGACATACATACATTACTTTATTTACCCTCGGATTTTAGAGTAGCTTATGCATTTAACCATCGACGATATTCCAGTCCTGATAATATAGCTAGAATCGTTGTTTTATCTATTTTCAGGCCCAAAACCTTGACGAAAGCAGTACGAATCTCGAAGAGAAGCTGGCTGAGCTCAAGATGTACTGCCCAGATGAGAAACCGCCAGCCGCCGTGACTGTATCATCAGTGAGTAGCGCCGAAGACTCGATGGCGCCTTCTGAAGAGGTCATTACTGGCAACAAGCAGGTATGATGTCATGCGAGCCTCGTCTTCAAACCGAGAATTAGGATAAAGTGGGGTCCGAGAAATTTAGGTTAAAAAAGTGTAGAAACAATTTTCTCTTGCAGGTGCCTCAACGAAAGCCGAGAAAATCGAAAAAGTGGAAGCACGACTCGTCAGTGTTGATTAAAGGATGCGTTAACTACAGCACCCTGGTGAGTGTAAACGTTCGTTAAAAGACACCGTCAAATGTCTGTAATGGGTAGCTATTTTAGCTTGGTAGAGAACGTGGGTATTATTGCGATACAATGTTGAGCCCGCAGCGCTAATATGAATCAAGCTGGAATCAAACCAGACATTTAACACTGTAGTGTGAAGTGATAGAAGGAGCCCATGAATCAGTTCCCTTATTGCGTTAGCCCTGGTAAGGAAATGCTATGACTAACAACACGAGACAAAGTAAAAATCGTTTGACCTCGTTCAGTTGGTTCTCGTTGGAGCTCCGGATTAGATAACCAAATAAGCAACGTAAGACAGCTCAAATTTGAAGCCTTCTCACAGCCTACAGCAAGCGTTAATCAAAATATTTTGGGATGAACGTTTCAACAGCTGCAACGCTTTAGGTTAACATGCCTGCAATTCCTTTACTTCGCATGTTTTTCCTTTTTCGCTTTACCTCCATTCGTTTTGAGTTTGATAAAGCGCAGGAGGTTGAGAGTGTATTATTTTTTTCCAGTACCTTGGGTCGCATGCTGTCAAGACAATCACAGGGTTGGAATCTACCATTGACGCCTGTCGTAAAATGAGGGTAATGTGACATGTAATTTTAAGGGAGCTCAGTCACGGTATTTTGAGTTATTTTGGCCACATACAAAATCACCTTTAAATTGAAAGAAACCTGACAATAGTAGCTTACTAAGATAGAGAAACACCAAAGAGATAATAATAAACCATAAAGGAACAAGGATGGCTTAGGATGGAGAAGATTGACACAGATTACAAACGACGAACTTTCAAATTTTAGGTTAAACTTTTCAAGATGCGCAAACCGTAACGCAGCTGCAATGATTAATGTACATGTTGGTAAAGCTATTCTTAATATTGAAATGAAAAATGAGATCTGACTTGAATTAAGTCATTCTCGGCCCTCTCAAAGTCCTATTCTAGACACACGTTGAAGTAGGATGTCGGTTTATCTGCATGACAGTTATATTCTAAGAACCGAAGCTTTTTTGGGATAAAAATGGTGTGGTTTTCCACTCTGAGTTATCTGAGTTATCGGTTACCCCCGTTGATAGTCGCTGGAATTAGTTCCTTGACAGTGGCGGATCTAGGGGGAGGGTGCAGGGGGTGCGCACCCCCTCCCCCTGAGGTGACTTTCTTACATAACTGGCATTCTGCAAAAAAAAAAAAAACTATGTTACGCCATTCCTTAGTGGTGCAACCCCTCCTAAGAAAAGTCCTGGATCAGCCCATGCTTGACAAATCGTTGATCAGTTGTAGAGCTTCCAATGAATTCTTTACGTAATATATTAAACACGAAAGTGTGGTCAAGCACTGTCTTGAGTGTTTGATATATCTTTTCAATCGAATCTAAAACTAAGGGGAAAACGGAGTTCTAATATCGTAAAAAATCTCTGCTAATTAAGATCAGGCATCAAACACCCTCACGGTCATGATTTCCTTTGCTTTAGCTTGATGAATTATTTAACATGAGTGTAAGAAGGTCCAATAAAAAACTACCGCTTGAAAAACAAGGCACTCGTAAAGTTTTTCCTTGAGCATGGCGAAAAGAGATTTCGTTCGTGTCCCTTTTACCTCACCTGTCAAACAACCCAGCGTTATAACATGACTTTTTTAACTTTCTTTTTAGCTGTCCACAGCCAAGCTACAGAAGATTCCTTCAGTGACACTGTCTGTGACGGTTAAAGGAATCAAGTTCATCGATGCAAGGTCAAAGGTACATACTACTTTTTTACCCTTCGTAATGTTGTACTCATGTATGCTGTCGAAAAGTGAACCAAGTGATGTAGTTTTAATAGTTAGCGTCAGTTAGGATGCTTTGATCATGATAATGATGATGATGACAATGACAATCTGATGATGACAATGACGACGATGATGGCGATGTGATGGTAATGGTGGCGATGATGATGACGACGACCGTTGTAGGTGGTCGTGTTAGGTTCATTGCTAGCGTACTGTTCCACACTTTAAAAGGTGGCTCGTACCAGTTTTCAGGTTTTTGACGGCTCGTAACTTTGTAAGAATAGAACAAAAAGGAAGACCAGGGTCACTGTAATGTTTTTGTAAATTTGGATTATATTATTTATACTTTACCTAAAACAGCTGTTATTTTGTCGTCAGCAGTTACCATGGCAACATTCCAAAAGGATTTTCCAAACCTGATTTTTCGCTTATGTCACTAATAACTAAAAAATTAACCCGGTGACCCCAAGTTTTTTTTAAAAGCTTTTGGCATTTGAAAAGGGAAATGCACAACAATTTTAAAAAAAATTACGGAGCCGATTTCTTGTAAACTTGGAATAACGACAATTCGCACAGAGTGCAAATTTCCTTCCGTAGAATTTTTTAGTTTTTTTCTGACGTTTGCTCTCAATGATAACATTATATTAAAACAATAAAAAGAAGGGGTCACCGGGCTTGTTTTCATGCAAAAGCCTTCACGAGTTCCGTTATTCCCACGCGCGTAGACACGCATTCAAAAATCCAGACTTTATAAGATCAGCAGTTGCTCATGAGCTGTTTTGACTACCGCTGACTGCTTCGTGTGCCCGCGCGGGCGAGCGGGCTCCGAACAGGCGTTTTGTTTTGTTTGCTTTCGTTTGATGCTAAAACATCATTTACAGTTGTAATTGTTGTTAAAGACAACCTCCTGGGCTTACTCTGTAGGATTTTTACACAAATACTGGGTAGATTTGCTATGTTTTACGAGTCCTTAATACGTTCTCGGTGGCTGCACGATCGATCGAGTTTCCTTTGAAATTTGGGAAACATTGGATTCCCGAAACAATTTTTCTTAAATACACAGAATTGACTCGAGTTGTTCCAGCAGGTTAAGCCTCCTTTATATGCGAATTTCGTCTCCAACAGTACAGAAGTGACCTTGGACAAAAAAAAGCCGCGCGCCGCCATATTTGTTTTGGTTTTTCAAGTTTTAAATCTCGCGCCGTTTCGCGTCTCTATCGTTCGTGTTTCTCACGCGTGACGCACGATGGTCATCTACTCCTTGCGCGAGAAAACTGGTACGAGCCACCTGAAACAAAACATCCAGCTAATAAATAGAACTTTTTTGTAGATTATGGTGAGCTATCACGACATGAGGAACATATCATACATCACGCAAGATCCAGAGGACAGAAAAGTGTTCGCTTACATCGCCAAGGACGCGAAAACGGAGAAACATTACTGCCACGTATTCAGGGTGGAATCCACTGTAAGTCAAATAGACCATAACTCCTGTCTCAGAGACTGTGGAGCGCGAGACGTGCGTGGAGCGTGAGAGTGTAACGCGCGCGAAACGAGAAGCGAGCGTGACGGGCGAATCACTCGCGATGACCAGGGGATCTTCTTCTGTCGCACATGATTGGGGCTTCTGCTTACGCCCGACAAACCTTGCGCAACTGCCATAGTTTGGCCACGAATTTCATTTCTATTTTTGAGAAAATTTAGATGTATTTTGTTTTTTTCTTGTAAAGGTTTTGTCAGATGAAGTTACTATGACCATAGGACAGGCTTTTGAGGTAAGGCTAAACTGAACTACTGGCGCTGTAAAAACTACTAAAGCAAGAAGCATAAGAACCAAAGAAACCAAACTTGAAAACGTAAGCCACCGGCTTATTTCCACGTTCGTCATACTCACTTTCCATAATGGAGTCCTGCCATGTGTCGAGTTCCGTTTTTGTTGAGATTTCCTGGGTTCTTGGTATGTTTCTGAGCGTCTGCATTCTCGTCCTCACTGCTACTCGTCTTTAAAATATCGTTGACGAGTAGCACAAGAACCCTCCGTTTCGCCGACCCACGTGACCAAAAGAAACGGAGGCTCTGGGGACGAGAATGGAGCGTCTGGAAATCTATGCGCATGCGCAGCTTCAATTAACACAGTGACTGAACAATGGACAACTGTCGTTTCGGGCTTGCCATTCGTAGTTTTCATATATGTTACCATTTTCGCTCAGAATTTAGCTAAGGATACGTAAAAACTCCTTCGGTTTACTTTCACCTACACCGTTAGCCCACTAATTATGTCATTCAAAGGTTCTCTTCTCTCACTCTTTCGTTGCAGCTGGCCTTCAGTCAGTTTGTGCAGACTCAGAAATCACCTTCCTGAACAGTGTGTGGAGCAATGACGTCATAACAGGGTGCATAGAATTTCGGGAAGAAGGGATGACGTCAACATCAGGTGCAGATACCTAAGCGCTTATAAATCAACGAAACAAAACGGTTTGTTACCGAAGGCTCGCTATGCTGGATTTTGCTTGATGCTAATCTCTTCGCAGTCTGGGCAGAACCATCTGTGGCCCTGACAAAAGTCACGCTGGTCTTCTTCACTTTTTGGGAGATCGTTGCGTGACGTTCCAAAGGACAACTGGTATTCCTAAGGAAATGACACTGGCAGTGATTTGCATGTCTTTTTTTATGTTGCTAGCTTAACAATAACAGCAGAGGTTATGTTAGCTAAAGGGAAATTTCTAGCTTGCCAATGAGCTCGCATTACAGTCTGAGAGGGGAACGCTCTGCTAGACCATGTGGTTATCAATTGAACTCATATTATTAAGTCGAATCTCTGGTTACTCTGTTAGCAAGGTTTCGTTTACAGTTAGGTTGCATGAGAGAGTTGGGAGTTGTATACACGAAGTACCTAACCAGAGGTGAGCGTACACTTTAGTTCTGGAATTAGATTATTTGAAGTAGCCCTGTGGAGATTAATTGTACGTGTGGTTTTCCCTGATAAAGTTAATCAAAAGTTAGCAAGCGGCATCGGTACAAAGTGACTTGCCGTGAGAGGTGATCCTTAAATTTGAAAGTAACTTTGAAGTAAATCTCTTCTTTTATGCTATACTACTAGTAGGCTCGGTTTCTCTAGTAGACGTCGTGCGAACTCAAGCACGACATCAGGGCTGGAGACTAAGCCTATGTCAGCCGCCTGTTAGATAAATAACTGCTTATGGCTTCGACGCTAAGAATAGTTTATGTTATGTTTACTCAACTCTGTACTGGTCGATCATTTGTTTTTCATAACAAGGTCGTTCAGGAATTACTGACTTTCAATACAGTTGATCCTTGTCCAGGGGACGCTTTTCTCCGGGGGGGACACTCCCCCCCCAACCGCCCAACCCCCTTATAGTTCCCGTAAGTGGTATCATGGGTGCCCACTGTACTGCGGATCAGCTGTATTTATAATATTTGATTCAATTTTTATTTGATTTTCGAGAGGTTTTGTATAGGTTCGATACATGCGTTAATTGACCTCAACGGAGATTATTAATTTTTATATGGCAGATCAACCCAGGATTTGATTTCTTAAAGAAAGTTTATATTTTGTTAATTATTTTTTTAAAGAAATAACCCATGCCTAAATTCAGGCGTGGATCGAGTGTCTTGATTTTGTCATCAGAATTCGCGATTAGGAAATAAAAAAATAAAACATAGTTAATAGAAATTATTTGTACAGGAAGCTAAATAAATACGATTAAAAACATTTCTGGAACTGCTTTGTATGTTTCATTCTTTTAAAACGGTGTGCAGGGAGGAGTTATGGGATTGTTTATTTACGAAATAGAAAACATGTACCGTGTTTCTAGTTTAAGAATAAGTCTACTAGCGTTCTATCACGAATGTCGTTCTCTGATTGGCTACTATACTTCCTATCTATTCTGTTTTAGTATAAATCTACTAGCGTTCTATCACGAAGGCCGTTCTCTGATTGGCTACGCTGCTCACTATCTATTCTGTGATAGATAGTGAGTAGCGTAACAGTGTGCACTTGTTAACAAAATGACGGCCGTTTCTTGGCGTTTTCGAAGCGTTGAGAAGAGGATTTAGATTAAGTTTTGAACGACTAGTAGATTTATACTAAAACAATTAGATTATTCGCTCTCGATTTCTATCGCGCGATAGTTGACTCGGGCTGCACCCTCGTCAACTATCACGCGATAGAAATCGAGAACGAATAATCTAATTGTTAAGTAGATAGTAACGTAGCAGTGTGTGGTTCTAAACAAAATGGCGGCCGCCTCTTTTCGTTTTCGAAGTGTCTGCGAACAGGATTTAGATAAAATTTTGAACGACTAGTACTGAGGTTTATACTAAAAGAATTAGGTTATTCGCTCTCGATTTCTATGCGTGACGCGCGATAGAAATCTCGAGTTCATAATCGATTTGTTTGTCTTTTAACAAGCGCTCACTGCTACGTTACTCACTATCTACAATAGAATAGAGGTGAGTAGCGTAGCGAATTAGAGAATGCCATTCGTGATAGAACGCTAGTAGATTTTTTACCAAAATAGAGACGTTTTTAAACCAATCAGCGCCCGTATTTTCTTTTGGTTATTTACTAACATGGAATAACGGATGCTCGCCTAACCATCAAGCACTAGAGAAATGCCAAAGGGTTTGGTGAAGAGATAAACCCACGAAGGGGCAGGGATGAAATTCCTTGCACGGTTATATTGATGGCAGCTCTGCAAGCCGGTACAAAACTGGCATAATTAAGAGCAAGTTCCAAACGTGTGAACCATTTGAATTTTTACGATAACTGCTCATTGGCTAATTTTTATCGTCAATATGCGGACAGACACATGAATTTGAAATTCGTGCGACGCGTCAGCGAGCGAGAGCGGGCAATTCGACCATTTGTTATCGTAAAAAACAAATTGATGTCAGTTTTTAATGAGTCTGTCCTGTTATTGACAATGAATTTCGTCATCACATTGTCAAAGTAGTCTGCGGATCCACAGCTACTTTGACAATGTGATGACGAAATTTATGATCAATAACAGGACAGACGCATGAAAAACTGACGTAAATTTGTTAAATGGAGCACGTGGAAAGTTTGGAGAACACTCACTGAAGAAACTCTCCAAACTTCTCACGTGCTCCATAACTCGATAGCGCACGCTAGAGCATGAACCAATTGTAAAATAGCTAAGTGTGAAAGTTGTATTTAATCCAAAGGAAATATTGCATTTTCATCCATTCATCTTGTTCAAATGTTCAAAACGAAGTTGGTCAGCGGTTTTTTTTTCAAAAAAGCCCGCGAAAACCTACGTCAGGCCTACGCGGCCACGCGGGCTTCGTCAGCTTCTTGATAAAACAATTTCATTGACACGAAAATCTCGAGCACTTGAGGGAATTGCTTGTTCCCGATATACTTCCATTTTCCTTAAATTCAGAATGTTAAAAAACGGCACCATAGAATTTTGTGAGCTGGATGTATATTGGTGTTTAATTACGCATCTCTATGTGACCTGCAAGGATTGTTTTGAAACGTGAAAAGTTCTTACAATGGCCAATTTGTCGGCCAATTCCAGTGTCGACAATTCAAATGAATCCAATGAGATTCATGACAGCACCCCGTATCCAATCTTGTTTATCTTCACGACATGTACTATTGGAGGTAAGTTTCAAGTTCTTTTTATTTTGCTTGATAACGTTATTTGGTTTAATTTAAGCTACTTGTTCGATAGTTAAGCTTGAGCTTATATCGCTTTCTTGGCTTTCCTTTTTCAGCTATCGTTCGGCAATTGATGAAAGGATGGCCTATACCTTACACGGTCGTTTTAATTGTTGTCGGACTTTGTGCTGGAGCAATATCAGGAGCGGTCCCAGAACTTCAAAAGTAAGATCTTACAAAGTTGAATTGCTGTTGTTTATCGAGAAACGTAACGGATTACAACTACAATGTGTCTAGATACCCGGCAACCGGGAAGTGTTTTCAAAAAACTAGATACTGCTTTGGCTTTATAATCATCAAAACTTTCTAGGGTGGTCAAAGATTTTTTATTTGGCCTTTCCCGCGTAAAACCCTCTATATATCTTTCCGGGAAATTCTCAAAACAATCTTCTAAATATCTCGAGAAACCATCTAAATATCTCTTATTTTGTGGTAAACATACACCGATTTTGAATCACTCAGGCCAAAATTTGCAAAGTTTTCTTGCAGTAGTAAGAGTTAAAAGAAAGATTGAGGATTCAGGAGGCACTTAGATGTTACCAGCATCCGCCATTTTGGAAACTTGCTGCTTTAGCGCTTTTAGTGATATGAAATACATTTTTCGAATGGGAAATTGCTGAACTGGATTGGTTTTTTTTTAACTGAGTATTGTTTCAAGAAAGTAGCGAGGAAATACAGGACTACGCCAAAAAAGTTATGAATGTTTCTAAATACCCTAAATTTCTAAATATCTTAATTTTCTACATATCTTGGAAACCTCTAAATATCCCCCAAAATATGCGGATATTCGTGGAAACGCCCTTCTCTATTTTCAAGGTACACATCAATGTCAAGCCAGAATCCTCACCTCATATTGACCACCTTCTTGCCAGTTCTTCTGTTTGAATCAGCTTTTGCCATGGATGTTCATATCTTTTACAAGATGTTCGGGCAGGTTGTCTTGCTTGCTGTGTTTGGTTTAGCGGTAGCTACAGCCCTCTCGGGGATTATGGCCAAGATGGTGTTTGTTGACTACCAGTGGACCTGGTTTGAGGCCTTGCTGTTTGGATCCATAGTCAGTGCTACAGATCCTGTGGCTGTAGTAGCCTTGTTGAATGACCTGGGTGAGCCTAAAGGATTATTTACTAGTCAAGAGTAGTTTTCAATTGAGTGTCGTGAAACCAAAATAATAATAATAATAATAATAATAATAATAATAATAACTTTATTTAAGTGTCGTATGTGTTTAGCACTGTTGTGCTAATTGGGGACACAAATACACATAAACAAACAAATATTTCAAATAGAACATAAATTGTTAAGAATCCCAACTGGTGGGAGGCTGACCAGTTGGCTATTTACACAACGCGGTCGAGGAGTTGAACTCGGGACTACCGAGAACGAATCCAGATAGTGGCAGGGTGGATGATTTGAACCAGGGACCTCCAGATTTCAAATCCAGCGCCCTAAACCACTCGGCCACGCGGCCTCCACAAACCAAAACCAAAATCAAACCAATTACTTACCAATAGGACTAATCAGTCAATCTTAAACCAACCAAAACCAGAGCCAAAGCCAAAGTAATTGCCTGATTCCTTTTGACACTCAATTGAAAACTGAGCAGTTTAAGACGGGAAAATAATTAAAAGGAAAAGTACATAGCATAAAGCAAAGAAGCAGAGAAAAAAAATAAAAGTAGAGTAAATATGCTAGCATAAAACTTGCCCTGTTCTCTGGAGCAAGGCACTTTACTCTATGAACATTCCTTCTCTCAACCCATGCATAATCTGACAAAATTCTCGGGGAAGACGGAAGGGGAAGGAGGGGAGAAACCCAGAGAGAGTAGACATCTCTTAAGCCATAGTACAGTTTAAAGATGACATTTGGAAAGGTACCCATCACTAGATTCACTGACTGAGATTATCATCATGTACTGATGTAATAGATCAGTCATTCTTTCTTTGTGCGCAATTAAAGACTTTAAATGTGTGGCCTTATTGATTGAGCTCCACAGGAATAAGGGAATTCATTCCGCCATAACATTTTTTTTTACCTTTCTTCAGTCTGCGTGATCCAATTTACAGCTGTATAGAGTCTAATGAAACTGAATTTAAATTCTGTTCATGTTAAAAGGAACAAGCAAACAGCTTTCTACCATCATAGAGGGTGAATCGTTATTAAACGATGGAATGGCGATTGTGTTGTACAAGATATTTTTTAACCTGGCATTTTCATCAATGACTGGTAAGAAACTGTAAAATCTATTGGTCAGTCGACTTTTGCCCAAGAGTGTCAATCGTTATAAAATGTTAAAACATACAGTGGTAATGGTATTATCATTAAACCAAATAAAAAGCTAATTATTGTACCTAAATAAATGCTACTATCTAGCATAACATGAAATACATCTTAGTGACAAAGAATCCCAAAGACGTCAAAAGAAGGATGATGTGCATACCTTGGTTTATAGAGACATTTTCTGCTGCTGCAGCCGAGCCTTCAAGTTTGTTACCATTAAAGGACATCATTAAACCAAAATCTACTTGTAGATAACGAGATGACCTGGTTTTAAAAGTACTGTTTTTGGGATATGGCTGTAGTTGGTCCCCACCTAGTTGCATATGTGTGTGTTGTCGATACCCCTCACCCCTAACTTTTCTTCATTTTAGCTACAGAAATCGGACTCTATTTTCCTCGTGTAGCTCTTGGAGGATTCTTTTTCGGTCTGGTGGCTGGAAGGGTGACAGTGTTTTGGCTGCAGCACGTTTTTAATGATGCCCTGGTAGAAATTACCATCACATTAGCTAGTACCTACCTGACATTTTACATTGGAGAAGAGGTGCTAGGAATATCTGGTGTGATTGCTGTGGTTATGTTAGGAATAGAAATCAACTCGCTCAAAACAAGCATCAGTCCCGAGGTTGAGGTTTTCTTGCACAGGTAATTTAGCAAAGTCTATTCCTCGAAACTCATCTGCCAGCTGGGTTGTTAATGTATGATTTTACTTATAATCTCTGATGACGGCGAAGGATTGTCAAATTTAAATCATTGAATTTTAGGTTCTGGGAGATGCTGGCGTACCTTGCAAACACACTTATTTTTATCATGGTTGGTGTCGTGATCATGGAAAAGGCACTCAACAGTTTGAACGAGTACGATTTATTTCTCCTAGTGGTGGATTACTTTGGCATAACAGTGATAAGGTTAGATCATCCTTTCTTGAGTTTGTGCAGAACATACTGCATATATTTTCCGTTTTCTTTTCTTGTTTAGTAACAAAAGTCAAAATGCTGACATCAGTCAAGCTAATACTATGCTTATCAACGAGTTGTGTCATTTTTTCAGGGGCTTAGTTATGATGACATTCAGCCCCATTCTGATGCGTATTGGATACGGTCTTTCCTGGCAGAATGCGGTAGTGGCGGCCTGGGGTGGACTGCGAGGCGCCGTAGGCCTGGCTCTAGCATTGCAGGTGTATATTGATCACCCTCAGATTGGAGGAAAGGTATGGTTCTCATACATGTACTAGCAAAGTGTGTGTAGTAGTAGTAGTAGTAGCAGTAGCAGTAGCAGTAGCAGTAGCAGTAGCAGTAGCAGTAGCAGTAGCAGTAGCAGTAGCAGTAGCAGTAGCAGTAGCAGTAGCAGTAGCAGTAGCAGTAGCAGTAGCAGTAGCAGTAGCAGCAGCAGTAGCAGTAGCAGTAGAAGCAGCACCAGCAGCAGTAGGCTTTATCTATCTTTTTTTACTACTTATCTCTAAGTAGTAAAAAAGGCATTGTGCCCAATCCGTTACGGAGGTAGAAGTGCTTTCTAAGACATTTCGCACATTTACACGACTACGAGCCATCCTTCTGCCATTTGACTTAATTTTGTTAATCTGGTAAGCATTCAAAAACACTAAACCACTGAAGCTAAGTTTCTTGAATTATCCTTCTGGATATCGTCGCCGTTTTGTTCACTTGATTATAAACATCAGAACTTGCTTGCCATTTCAGCGATGTAACTTGGAATGTTGGCCAGGGCACTGAAATGTAGTGTTTTCCTGGTCTTCTTAAGGAACGTTAAGAATAATACTAACGCTGATAAGTACTTACTATATTTCAGGTCTTGGCGCACACGGCTGGCATTGTAATGTTCACTCTCCTCGTTAACGCTACAACGATGAAGAAACTGCTGGAGAAACTCGGAATGAGTGATATATCAGACGCCAAGAAAATTGCCATGGGTAATGCCGTCAGACAGATCCAAGAAAGCAATCAACGCACCCTAACCATGCTGAAGGCTGACCGCTTCCTCGCTGACGCCGACTGGGATATAGCTGAGCGGGACTGTGAGATGCATAATCCTTACACGCATGTAGAGGGGGAGGTAAGAGATTTCCTGATAAATTTTAATCAAGGAAGCTTACAGGTATAAACAAGGTCCTTACCACAAGGCTGTCGGCTATTTCATCCCTTAAAGGGGTAAGATCACAGTTTATTGCCGGGTACATTTCTGCGTTGGTTACTCTTCTTGTTCTCTCAGCATGCAGAAGAGAGCCCACTATTGCTTCGTCATAGCACATGTCCAAATTGTGAAAGCAGCGTGCCCAATGAGCCTTCGCCCAAAGAATTCGCCGAGATGACAAACGACGGTAGATTACGTTTAATCAAAGCTCTGAAAGTCAGTTACTGGAAACAATTTGAACATGGAATGCTGTCCCGCGAAGCTGTGCAGACCTTGATCAACCTAGCTGACACTGCCATGGACGAGGAAGAGGGGTATAAATTCTTTTATAACTTGACCTAACAGCAATGACCATAACTAATAATCAAACAATTCAAAATCAAAAGGAAATAAATCAATCATGCAGTATTTAAAAGCTATATGCGCAAACAAAGTAAAACATAGGCACGCAAGGCGTGCAAGAGTTATTTTTTTAATTAAAAGGTTATGAAGATAGGAGCATTTAAGGGAGTGCTTACAGTGACAATTTAGTTAACCCTTTTTACACAACAACACTAGTTTACCGAAAAAAGAAAGAGAAAAAAACACCTCTGACACGTTGACAGGCTAATTTAATTCATTCCTATATGAAAAACAAAAGTGTCAAATTACCATTTGTAACTAAAAATAGCAAGCATCTCGTGGGAACAAGTGGTGATGATTTGCCAGCTCTAATTGAATTTACTCCCTTGTCAAAAACAAAAGTGTCAAATTACCCTTTGTAACGAAAAAATAAAAATATCTCGTTATATTTGCACGCAACAAGAACACAGCAACCGTTACCTGTACCTATTGTAAACGTTCGAACTCAAAATCAAAATAGTCTCGTCTCCTCTAAAACATTTCGTAAGAACTAGAAGGAACGATGCGTGACGTCTAATTGAATTTACTCCTTGTGAAAAACAAAAATATCAAGTTACCTTTGTAATTAAAAATAAAAACATCTCGTCCATTTGCATACAACTACCTCACGCATTGTTTCATACCTCAAGGCTCATCTCGTCCATAACTAAAATCCTAAGCCTAACTCACAGAAAATGCCGAAGTAAACCCAATATATGAATACTTCCTCCTCTTTCATAGAAGAATAAACATGGCAGTTCTGAACTGTATCGGGATCAAATCTTCTCATATACCATTTACTTTTAAAACAAGAAATTTGATTGGCTGTTTATAGTAGATCCGATCTGATTGGTGTGACATACATACATCTCTCACTCACTGACTCACTGATCCATTGACCCGTCCACAACATACTCGACGCGCCGACTAAGAGATATTTTTTTTACAAAAAAATAACTCAATAAAAACGGTAAGCAAAAATAAGGTTGCCGGGAGCACTATTCGAACCTGGGTTACTGCGGTCACAACGCAGGGTCCTAACCACTAGACGATCGCGGCAATAGGCTACGTTCGATATATCAATATTCAAACATGGTTCCGAGGCTTTCGTTCAAAATTGCCAATTTTTTAAGTTTCTTTTTTCTCTCAATTCCCAAAAGAGACTTGGATACAAAGAAAACAACATCAAATATAGAAGTTTGTCCTGAAAGCCTCGGAGCCATGTTATAATATTGACATATCGAACGTGCGTGACATCCCAAAAAACGGCTGCGGAGGAGACTAATTTACAAGTAAATAAAGGGGGCAAGTTTCTAAAAAAAACTGTGGTGCTGCGTCGGTGGGAGTATTACAAGATAATTTGGTTTTATCAACTGAGTTGATAATGTGAATTGGCCACCGTAAAGAGATTGGGAAGCTGACGTTTCGAGCGTTAGCCCTTCGTCGGAGCGAATCAAGGAATTGTGGGTTGTGTGTGGTTTATATACAGAAATATGGAGCTACGCTATTGGTTGGTGCCTGCGCTATTGGTTGGTGTGAAAAACAACAGAATGAATTAGTTGAATGAAAAGCGTTCGTTAATACAGTGAGGATTAAGAGTGCCGATTTGAAAAATAAATTTCTGTTCAAGAATTTTGCGGCTTTCTGTGCTTCCTTGATGTAGGGAGAGGCCGCGGGCTGCCATATGTTGCTTAGAATGATTCGGCAGATTGAAGTGTCTAGCGACCGCTTTAGAAGCGTCTTTATCGTCTTTCTCTAGGTCGTGAAGATGTTCTCGGAATCGGTCGCCTAGTCGTCTACCTGTTTCGCCGATATATAACTTTTTGCAAAGAGTGCAAGTTATACAGTAGATGACATTGGTTGAGGTACAGGTAAAATGATCAGTGATCTTAATGGATCGCTTGGGTCCCAACAATTTCTCCGTTGTAAATGAAAGACATGTTTTGCACCGTGCGCGTGCGCATTTAAAAGTTCCAGGTTGTTCACTCGTTTTGAATGCACTGCTGATTTTGAATGCACTGCTGCTAATTTACAAGTGGTCAATGTTGATCACACAAGAAACCAAATGACACACATTTCGTTGCCATGGAAACTCTCTTGGCTCCATTCTCTTTCTGTCAAAAACCAAATATCGTCATTTTCAACCCTTTAAAGTGAGACAGAGGGTCCTGCTTGGAACAGACATGGTTCCCATATTGTCTTAACTCTCATCATTAGATTGGCTGAAGTAGATGGTCCTTGGTTAAGACAAAAACTGAGAATTTCCGTGTTAATAAAGACAGTACCAGCGGCAAAACTGTTGTCATGGCAACAGTACATCATCACTTTTCTAATTTGCATAATACAAAAACGCCTTTTATCTCTGTTTTGAAAAGCCTTTCAAATATGCAGCACTTATTTTTCATGTTTAGGCACTTGAATGAATAATTTAGATGAGTTGTTTTTTTCTTTTTCCTTTACAATTAAATGGTCGGTTTGCAGTATAACTTACTTATATAGACTTCAATCTTTTTTATAAAATTTATTAGCGGCTCGTGCAATTTCACCATTTTGACAAACTCACTCGTGCAAATTAATTTCAAATTGAACTCGAAACCGTATGATTACCTATACTAATTCCAAGCTAATATACTTGTGTCTGTTGCACCAGACACGGTTCACTCTCTACAGATATTGTGGATTTGATATTTCTAGGAACAGAACAACATTTTCTCTTAAACAAAGGAGCAATTTCTTTTTCTGTTTACAGTTTCATCGAGATGGATGACTTGCAGCCCTACTGGAGAGTTCCACCTTATCTACAGAAAGTCGTATGTGTCTTCTAACACCTACAGAACCTTATAGGTTACTTTGAACCGATTTGCTGTAATTGAAAATCGACAAAAAATAAACTTAGCACTGATAAAAATGAAGCAACGCCGAGTAAAAGAAATGCAACAAAAACAACAGGAACAACCTTTATTTGCTTCTATACTAACTGGATAGAAAAGTAAGTAAAATGAGACGTGATTGCGTAAAATGACCTTATTGCGATGTTAGACGTATGATTTTACGCAAGTGTACATGTGAAAAAAAAGTGAAAAGAAAAAGAGACAACACTTCGATCAAACTTTTCTACTATTTTCATTCCACTTAGAAAGATAAACTGGAACAGCTGAAGCAGACCAAACCGACAGAACGCATACCGCCACCAAATAACAAGATTCTTTCCTTTATGTACGATGTGGCTGCACACGTTGTCTTTGATGTGGTTATTAATACTTTGATCATAATCAACATGGTGCCTATAGTCCTGGAGCTGGCATCAGAGGACGATGCTCCGTATATGACTACCTTGAACCACATCAATTACGTATACTGTGCAATTTATGTCGCTGAGGCAGTATGGAAGGTCTGTGACATCTTTTGTTGTTGTTGTTATACTTGACTTGGGTGTTTTACAGCAAAGAAGTATAGCTGGTGTTCTTTCTAAGCGAGTGTCATACAAAATGACCACGAGGTCACTAAACCTTAAAATGGCCAATCACTAAAGGTGCAAAGAACACAGGTTTCGGTCTCGTTAAAATCGGTGATGCAATTCGTTGTACATGTATGTTAAATTCTGATTCTGAAGCTCATGCCCGTTAACTGATTTCAAGATGTTCTCACTTATGAGAACTTTGCATTTGTTTTGGGTTTTTTAACAGGCTTTGGCATTCCGACGATACTACTTTAAGGACAAATGGAATCTGATCGACTTGTTTATAGTTGTCTTGTCCATTATCGACATCGTTATTGACCAGGCGGCCGATAAGGCGACAGGGAGTTTCTCTCCATCTATTCTTAAGGTGGCCAAAGTGTTTAGAGTACTGAGAATGGGTCGTCTGGTGAGACTTTTCAAGGTACGTGATTGTGCTAAATGTTCATAATTAACTCGTTCCACCCTTAACATTTTCAATCCATCTGATGTTCAAAATTGAAAAACCGTGTCGGGTCGTGTAGCACATAACAACTTGATAATTTTAACAAGCCTTCTAACCTAACCACAACGAACAGAAAGTAATCAAGCACTTAAAAATCAAAAGAAAAATAAAGCAATCATGCAGTGTTTAATAGCTTTTTTTAATATTGTTGCGAAATAAAGGAAAATAAAAATAATAAAAGAAAACGTTGCCGGGACCAGGATTCGAACCTGGGTTACTGCGGCCACAACGCAGGGTCCTAACCACTAGACGATCGCGGCAATTGACAGGTGGTCAATGAAAACTTTGAAATTTAAAGCAACTAAAGTGTTTGTGCGTGACGTCACAGCAGCCATATTGATGTCCCAATCTTACGCTCTACAACCAATGATTACCTCAGCTCGTTAAGAAAGAAAGCAGTCACAAACTATCGCTGATAAGATCGCTGATCTGATAACAAGTCCATTCAGAGAGACGCAAATCAAAATAAAATAGACCGGATAGGCAATATACGTACTCCTGACGTACCTTAAGTAAGAACAGTGTTTTCATCGTACAATTATTTCTTTTTATTATTCAACAAATTGTAACACTATCCAAATATGGTCATGATGCTCTCGATATCTGTCATCCGTAGGTAACAGATATCCGGCGGTATACGTAGCTTCGTACGTGGGAAGAAAAAGTAAAGTGAGAAAATGTCGACAGGGAGATTTAAAAATGTTAGGCTGTGTTGTTATCAATTTGTTGAATAATAAAACAATTATCCTGCTCAATCTCGCAGAATAATTGTTGATTGTATAGATCGTTTTCACTGTCACGCAATAAAAAAATAAATCGAAAACTATCCAGTGGAAAAAGCTGAGAAATTGTGATGTTATAGAAGATAAAAAAATAAGACACTTCTCCAAGTTTTAGCCCTGTGCGTTTCCCCAAACTTCAGATATTCGTCGAAACGTTTCGCAGAAATTTACAGAGCCCAGTATGAAAACGCCATATTGGTGTACCTCCATGGTACACCAATATGGCGGCCGGAAAATAGTGTAAACATCTGGAACTTACTTTGGCTTTCTAGGCGACTGATTATCAGTACTGAAAAAACAAGTATTTACATAAGCACTTTTCCTAATGCTCTAGCTTTTAACTGGGCTCAAAATCATGAGATAAGTATATATTTTTCAACAAATTTGATCGTAGCCTTGTGTCACGCACCTCCATAACCCGGAAATTCAAAATGCTCTGGTTTCCAAACGAAGCACGCTATTGAGCTGTAAAGTTGTAAACAGATATAAATATGTCACCTCTTATACCTGATGAGGATGAAAACTTTGGTGGATCTTTAGTTTAAGATTTTAGAAAGTGATGACGTCACGTGAAAACGATCTATTGTATTAAGAGTTTAACTATGGAACTTAGTCGTTAGTTATGACTGTTATTTACCTCCTTTTTCGCAGACTCTTCTTCCAAGACTGATAGACGTAGTGAACAACATCATTAATCGACAGTTAAGCTTTGGCTATGATGTTGGCAAAGGTTATATCATTGCTGAAGAAGAAATCATTAAACTGATCGATCACATGGTTGTGGACAAACGGATCGCAAAGGATTTAAAGCAAAGATCTGAAAAAAACCGATTGGATGTTGTCAAGAGCTTGGGTAACTGTCACGAGCTTCGCCCGCTGTTTGTTAAAATTTTCTTTTAATAGTTTGTCTCTGGAAAGGTTCTCATTTTTTTTGGTAGCATGAATTCTTTACTTAATTAAAGGTTACCTGATGATCACAAAATGTGTTACCTATCGTATTGACATGTAACAACCTCACAAAGAACTTAGGTTCGATTAGGTTTGATTTCGGTACTACTAACAGATTCTATGATGATGATTAAAGTTGCCTGGTTGGAGTGTAGCGCTGGAGTAGATCAACTAAGTATTGTGGTGCCATGCCATTGAGCGCTTTATGCGTAAGAAGTAGTATCTTGTATGTAGTTCGTTGTCGGATTGGAAGTCAATGTAATCTACGAAGAACAGGTGTTATTTGTTCTGATCTTGATGTTTTTGACACCAATCTTGCTGAGCAATTTTGGACATACTGGAGCCTATCCGTTACCGATTGCAGTAGGCCTTGCATTACAGAAGTCCAACTTGGATGGAATCAACGCGTGGACAAGTATTTCTATTTCATCCTGATCCTGTTTTTCTTTGTGGATTCCAATAGCCCTTGCAAAGATCTACATTTTCCGCATAGTCCTAATCTGGCGCAAGAACCTTTGTATTTCCTCAAGTGTTTTTTTATTTACAGGTATGCTGCAGCGTGAACACCCAGGCATTGCAATCTCCGTGAAAACCCGACAAGCAATTCGCACCATTCTAAACAACGCTCGTGACGTCATTCAAGAATTGAAGGGTGGTGGATTGTTAGATGAGGCTGAGGCAGGGAAACTTGAATCGGTAAAACATAGCTTGCCATGCGTTCATAAAACGGAAATTAATGCTGTTAATACTTGTCTCGTGATCTTTGTGGTCCTACAAAAAGACGTCATACCTCATGCCCATGCAATACCCATCTCTCCTGGTTGTTGGCAGTTGATTTTTCTTTCCTCAGGACACAAATGAGGCGTTATAGAGTATACCAATAGCTCGTTTCCACTCCTTGCCTACGTTCTGACTCTATTCGATCCTTTAGCCAAGTGTGTATCCCAATAAAAAGTAAGTTACGAATGAGATATTCAAAGCGTACCTCGCGAAAGCATTGTAAAACTAACTTTTATATTGCATACGCAGATTGTTGAAGTAAAAATGAAGCGGCAACTTAGTGCTCCAGCCTCCATTTCGCCTCAAAAGCCCATGGAGTTGCTTCGTAATGTGGTGTGGTTGGAGGGGATGCCACCAGAGGCGGTTGATTTCATAACGTCTGCTGCTCGTATCAAACTGTTTGATGTTGGTGACACTATAACAAGACAGGGTGAAGAATTGACGGGAATATACTTTATTGTTTCAGGGATGGTCAAGGTACTTAGCATTAAACACTTGTCAAGAGCTGCAGCAATGGCTACTTAATGGTTGAGCGTGTATTGTAACTCAGTTATTTGAGTTGCATAACCAGTTATCTTAGAATGATCTTAGATCACTAGAGCCTCTAGTCTCCCCACGCAGAAATTTAATTGGAGCTGGTAAATCACGTTAGTCGACCAATCTGAGAAAATTGGTTGTTCAAAAGGTGGATAACGCTATCCACTGGATAAATCACTATCCAGCGGATAGCGTGGTTTTTTTGTTAACACTTATTCACTGAATAGCGATTTATCCGGTGAATAGTGTTAACAACTGGGGCCGCCTGGAGTTAAGAGCTAGCTTAATAAGCCACGCAGCTCAAAGAAATTTGTATCAATATTTTTGTAGTGACAGCTACCGGTTTTCTTTGATGTTCCAGATGATTGGTGTATCAGTGTCAAAGAAAAGTTACATGGACGGTGAGGAACCGGAAGTAGGAGAGATGATAGTCATTACTGATTACATTTCTGCTGGTAATATGATTGGTGAAATGGGCCTTCTTACTTCATCTAGAAGAAACTCCTCCTGTACCTGCGAGTCCTCAGTCCAGGTATTAATTTCCCCTGATAAGACCGATGTTTATCAGTTAGGCTAGAGCCGAACAGTAAAAGTATAACTGACAAGTAAGCGTTTAAGCGATTGATGTTACAAAACTGTTCTTGAACTACAACTGCGCAAGATGTATCCCGAGTCTTGTATAATCCTGTTCATTTAGCCATTAGGCCTTGAAAGTGAAAATACAGTGATTAGGCTATATCAGCAAGTGGTAGTTAACCTGATGTTTCTTCATTAATATGGCATGGTCATGCCTTGAGGCTTCCTGAAACGATGTAATTAGTTTGGAGCATTTTTGGGGGTCGCAAAAGTTGACTTAAATATAGTTCACTCGTTTTTGGTAACTCACCTTGTTGTTGGATTTCCCAACAAGACCTATTATATCACAGCAGAAGATATGAACGAAGCCATGAGACGCTACCCGGATCTCGTAGACCGTCTATGGAGAGTTTGTGGCGTCAGAATTGCTGTGCCGCTTCTCCTGGAAGTGCCCAATTACTACAACTGGACAAAGGACAAGATTCGCATCATGTGTGAACGATCGTTCATCGCCACTCTTTCCAAGGGCCCCAATCCTGTCTTCAAAACTAATGAACAGATGAAAGAGGTATATAACATGTTAATAATGATGATGACTTTATTTCAATAGGGTGCATAATTACAGCCAAGGACTGTGGTCTCCCTTATGGCCCTATATATTAAATTTCAGCAAGACTAAATTACAGGAAGTTTACACATTACAACATAGGATACTAAGCTACTAGAATGTTACAATAATAGGAACTAAATTACTTAGAATGCTAAGCTACAAAAATTAAACCAAAGTTAATTAAAAAATTAAAATTTAGAAAACTCTGTCAATTTAAAGCTATCGTGAATTTACGCATGATGCAGTCAAAGTAGTTTCTTCTAAACTTCTTATTACAACTTATGCTGTTCCACAATTGAAGAGCATTAAAAAGAACATTCGTTTTCTGCTATTGGTACGTGGAATAGGAAGACGATAAGGCATCTGAGACCTTTTATATATAATAAACTTTATTTAAACACAGTGGCAACAGAATTAATGTGTTTTTACAAATGTAACGTGCAGTCATGTGACGTGCAGTATTTCAAAGATGACAGTTTCTCTGAGAGACAATCTGGAGCACGTCCATCCAGGATTCTGAGACCTTTTATATATAATAAACTTTATTTAAACACAGTGGCAACAGAATTAATGTGTTTTTACAAATGTAACGTGCAGTCATGTGACGTGCAGTATTTCAAAGATGACAGTTTCTCTGAGAGACAATCTGGAGCACGTCCATCCAGGATTCTTTTAAAAAAGAATCAGACGTCTTACAATGCCAATGTGATTAATAGGTAGTCATCCAAGTTTATAGAATAAAGGTAGGGTTTTAGCCTGGGAAGGAGATTCGAGGATAAGACGCGCACATCGCTTTTGAACTTTAAAAATGTCATCAAATAGCCCCGCATCACGAAGGACAGTTTATAGCTGTGACAAAAGCCCACGTAGTGTATTCATGACTGATAAATAAGTGAAAGTGATATATGTTACCTAAAAGCAAGGAATACTGTGGTCAGGGCGAATGAACCTTTGGTGAAAGCAGTATATCAGAGCTTAGAAGTTGGTCGTTTTCAGTTGACAGCGAAATAATTATAGGCTCATTTTGCCTTCCTCCATGATGGTTTAAAACCCGCTTTACCTTATGGCAGCGAAATGCATGGCCACTAATCGTCTTTTCCGATCTCTTTGCTTAAAGGTTATCCTTATCCAAGGTAAGGTTACGGATGTCGATAGCAGAGAAATCTACGAAGGACCTTGTGTACTGCCGAGGTCTTTTCGAGTATTTAAATTGCATTACGAAGTTGACGAGCCCAAAATTTTAGTCATCGTTCGTTCGCATGAAAGTGCAATGCCTGATGACCCGGAGGACAATCCATCAGCGCTGGACCTTGTAGGTGAGATATGCAAAGTAGCCGTTGAGATGAATGGTAGCACCAAGTTGTAAAAACGTTGGTTAAATTTTCGCCCGATCAGGAACCAACATTGCCATGACTAGTCTCGAGATTTGCACCAACAATTACCGTGTAGTTCTAAACCCTTTCGGTGAACAGGTAGAGGAAACACTTAATTAAAAAAAAAGCCTTTACCCAGAGTAATGGACCATCAAATTTGCAGACTTACATGTAGACGCACCTAGTATTCCAGCAATATTTACAGCCATACTCACTTGCGTAAAAACATAAAATAACCAATATCTTTAGTAAAAGAAAGCTACCAGAAAAGCTGCATCTTTGTTAAGATTGGAACGTCAAGTTTTCTCACTTTTAACTTCTGCCGCGCGTTCTCTTGTCATAAAGGACTTCACCCAGGACCGTGGAGACAGGACAGTCGAGAACGAAGAGATAACATGTCATTCGATAGGTTATCGGGAACTACAGAAGTAATGTTCAGAGGCAAGCGAAATGTCAGTTTGGGTGGCCGATTGTCTACGAGTATTGACGAGGGCTACCGGAGGCTTGATCCACTACCTGAGAGATTGCATGGTAGAACGATAGTAGTATCACCAATGGATGACGACGACAAAGGTAAGTGTGATAATGAGAAATATGTTTTTCAGTGGTCGTCTTTTTCTATGGAAAGTGGTCTAATCTGTAATGGTAGTTCGGTTATTGCAAGTTATACCCTCCAGTTATTTGCTACCGGAGGCTTGATCCACTACCTGAGAGATTGCAAGGTAGAAAGATAGTAGTATCACCAATGGCTGACGACGATAAAGGTAACTGTACTTACGAGAAATATGTTTTTTGGGTCGTCTTTTTCTATGGAAAGTGGTCTAATCTGTAATGGTACTTCAGTTATTGCAAGTTATACCCTCCAGTTATTTGTTAGGTTTCTTAAAACATTTTCCAGTATTCACATGAGTTCACTCACCAGGGCCGGGTTGTTCAAAGCCCAGTTAAGCTAACCCAGAGGTTTGCGAGAATTTTGATTTCAGTTCTGTAACTTTTCGTTGAGGTTTTCTGTTTATAGTGCCTGGCGTTCAGTTTTGAATTCGAATAATATCACACTACACAAAACATAAGCAGAGCCGGAAAAAAGATTTTTCGACATGACAACCCAATACTATCCTGGGTTAGCGTTAAGGTACTGGCAAACGAGGACACATTGTTGCGGACACATTGTTGCCGACACAAATGTTTCCCCGTTTGCCCGTGCGCGCAACATTTGTTGCGGACACAAATTTTGTGTCCGGGACACAAAAAATGTTTCTGATTTTGGTCAGAATCATTTTGTGTCCGTAACAAATGTTTCCCAGTTTGCGCAACATGGAAACACAACATTCATTTTGTGTTCCACGCGTTTGCACGCCCAAGAAGCATCATGAGCAACAATGTGTCCGCAACAATGTGTCCTCGTTTGTCAGTACCTTTAACCGCCATTCAAACAACCCGACACAGGTGTATCAAATAGATCAATTTTGCGAACTAGAACTCCAAGTCGAATTGTGTTGCAAATAATAAAAATGGTATTAACTTTAGATCCTGGTTTCTTTACAATAGCAAACTGCTTGATCGAGGCAGCCTTCTCACCAGAAGGCAGTTCTTTAATTTACTTTCAAAGTGTCTAAAATTCTACAAACTGTGTGATTCTCTTATTTTCAGAAAGTTAACTCAATTCAAGCCTGGACCGTTTTACTTCCGAGGGAGTGAACAGTGTACAGTGAACTTATTGCTCTTAGATTTCTTACAATAAGATGCAGGGATTTGATATTTGACAATTGTGACAGCTTGATTCACTTTTCTTCTATTTCGCTATGCTATTTTTATTGTATTCTATTTACCGACCATGCTGATGAGTGATTCACCAGGCAAAAACGCTACGACTGTTTGCTTGAAAGGAATAAAATTGTATCATTGTCTTTATCGGATTACTGTATTTCTGTCTTTTTTTAAGATTGCTTTTGTAATGTTAGCATGTAACATCAGATTGAATCATTTTACTCTATAGTATTGCAGCCACTATTAACCAAGCTTGTTGAAAAAAACAAACAAACAAACAAAGAAACACCAGAGCAAAAATGGAAATGCAGTAACCAGGATTTGAACCTAGTTTACTGTGGCCACAACCCTGTCTCCTAACCACTAGACGATCGCCGCTTAACGAAATAAGGAGGTCAAATTTATGTTACAAATACCAATACTAACTAAACTAGAACCCAGTCGATTCCCAGTCGTATTCGCAGTCCGTGTTTGTTCAACCATGTCAACAGTGTTTTGCTCTACGCTTCGAAAGACGAAACAAAAATCTCGAGGGGTTAGAGCATAATTGCAATGAGAGAAAGGGGATGAAATAAAAAAGGGATGAACTGAAAATTTTAAATTACTTGGTGGGCAACTCTGGAGAAAAAGGAGGCCAGAAACAACTGGACTAAACAAAGCCAGAGGCAGAATAAATATTCTTGTTTTTGAGTCAAATGTAATGACCAAGGATTTCCGTTCTTATACCTCTGGGTGTAAGATTGTGAGAAAAAAAAAGATGCGCAGTATTGTTTATGTATTTGTTTTGTACATCTCACCAGGCCACGTGTGGTTACAAGGAGGTCAAAGGCGCACACTTGAAGGCTGCTTTTTTTGGCTTCCTGAAGGAAGCAATAGATTTACTTAACGACGTCAACTGAATATTACGCAAACAGGTTTCAATGGGGTTAATTCAAACCTTTGCTCCTCAACACCTTTTTTACTGGTAATACAATGCTTCTGTTCAATTATTCAGCGACTTGCCGGTGCTGTACTCGAAGGTGCATTTCAAAATGAGGTGCCATGGATTTCAAACGAGTGTGATCAGCCATTGTAACTCCTAATTAGTTGTCTCGCTTCTCCACGAATGACATAACAAAATATGATTGAGCGAAATTTCAGAACAACAGATTTGATTTCTGTCTTAATACTGTATGTGTATGTAGCAGAAAGCTTCAAAATCACAGTCAAGAAAGGTAAGATATGCTCTGATATTTTTAATTTGCTTTGGGACGCCAAGGAATCACAACTTCAGTCACTTAATTCGCTAATCGCATATGATATAGCTTATAGGGCAGTTAAATTTAAAAAGAGCTTGTGAACTTTAGCGTTGGATACAATAATCTGATCTCTAAGACGACATTTTATTCCCCTAAAGCATAGAAATTGTGAAAGAATTAAAAATCATTTTGGACAAGAAGCTGGGTTTAACGTACTTGAACGGCGCATACGATTTCTTGAATGTGTCACATATTATGACGTGTCTAAATATTTCTCCTTGCCTTAGGACAAGGAGAAAAGTCACATTTGTTGGCAGAATACTTGCTGAATCTTCTTTGTTCGAAATGATAAGCGAAACAATAATATTTCCACCAAATATTCGAAAGTCGCTGAAGTGCCGTGGTTCCGGCTCGGTTCAAAATGTTGTCTAGGCGTGTTCAGTTGTTCCCACTTAATTAATAAATCTTGACGACAAAATAGTTCTCGATGACCAGATTTCTATCAGCGAATCTCAAATATTTTGAACACAACTGCAACAGAAAATCTATGTTTTCTGGGTTTTGTATTGATCTTTTCCTATTTTCTTTTCCTGATTTTGCGTGATTGTTTCACAGATACTGGTACCAGTAAAGCAAAAAGGGTTTTGTCGACCGATACACTCGAACTAAATTCCGCCACCCGAAAGTAGATTGTAATGGAATTACAGGACTGGGGATAACAAATGGAATTAAAAAAGACCGAGATCTTAAATCTTGCAAATGTAGTTATATCTATACTATAACAGTAAGTGTATAGTCTTCATTTTCTGTTGTAAGTAACTTTCATTTTTATAGATGAATTAACAAATACAGCGAATAATGAAGGAAGGAGACTTGAAGTAACTGGTGCAGAAATAGAAAGATTAAAAAAAGGTAAACATCTAACAATAACGCATAAGCACAACTGGAAAATCGCGATCTGTAGCCGCATTACGAGTATTAAAATAAAGCAATGTATAAGGCCAATGTCTCAGCTGGTTTGTCACAAACACTGACACAGCGTGATACAAGTTATAACACACCTCAGCAATTTAAGACGGATATAATCGACTGTTAGCCAAACAGTTTAAACTAACTGTCTTTGTACAACAGCAAGTACAAAGAGCTTTGTTTCCTTTGTAGCACTTTTGGAAATTGACGATGGCATACATCCAGTTATCAAAGCTATGAACAATCATGATCAAGAACAAACCATGGAAACTTTAAAGAAAGGTAATGTTTGCGAAGCGTGAATTGCTGCTGATGTAAATTACTTACTTTCCGCCTAGCATTTACTTTCTTATTGTTCAAACAGCTTTACGTTCTGTTGAAGACGAGGAACAAGAGGACCGACAAATAAGAGATATTGAATCAGGTCAGAATTTTCACCGCGATAGAATCACCCTTAAGTTCAAGGTCACATTAGATTTTGTTAGTTTACTTCCTTCCGTTTTTGTATTTCTACGTTGTAAAATAATTCTTTGTTTTATTTCTTTATCCCTTGCAATTTAACTCGATCCCAAACTGGGGTGACGTGGGACAGAGGTAGGGATGGGTGAGTGAGGGGAAATGAAAGTTTCTGAACTCTCTTCTTGCTGCACCTATACTTCCCGCTCCCTAATCACGCCTTGCAAAATATTACGCCCTGTAGCGAAATTTCCTTTTTTTTCTCCCAGTTCCCGCTATCTTATAACAACCCGTTTTTCTGCCCTCTCTTTTCCCGCCTTCTGTTTAGTCCCCGCCCCCGCCCCCCCCCCCTACTTAAGGGTCCCACCTTCTGCTCACTCCACGAACAGATGCTCAGCTTGAATCATCACTAACATCTCATAAATGATATGATATATTCTTTTGAATAACCTTCTAACGGTGCAGTGTTGTTTGATATTAACAGCGTTGAGGTCAATTGAAAGAGAGACAGCTTACCATGGTCAGTGAGTAATGTGACACACACGAGTCAGTAGATTTTGAGCCCCTCTTCCTGTAAAATGCTCTAAATCATTACGAAGTTTGAACCTCTGAGGGTATTGGACGTTTATTTGTGATGGATTCAAGTCTCCATTACATCGGCTGTTTGTTTATTTCTTCAAAATCAGCTCATCTGTTGTTCCGTTGGTTTTTAAACCAGATTTAAGAGTCCTAGGCTTAGAAAAATGTCTCTAACCCTTCTTTTTCGAGAGCATCATAGCTCAAAACTGGGAAAAAGTTCCAATTTTCTGACACCTTAATTTGTGTCTTTTGCTTATACAGTTTTCATGATACGAAAAGAGGGTTTTCAAATTATTTCTGCCTACTCTTTTTATTCCATGTTTTTTGGAAATAAATCCATGATGCTACTTTATTTCAAACTAAAACAAGGCAGCAATTCATACAAACGTTTACGCCGAAACAGCCACCGATACAAATTAAAATGTTTCATTTCATTTGCAGAAAGCAGAAAACGTACAAAGATAGAGAAAGGTAAGTGACACTAAAGTTAGACAATAACCTGTTCCTTCCTGCATCGATTTTCAACTTATGTCTATGAGACTCTAGTCGTTTCTTATGTGAAAATTTTACGGACTTGAAGATGATGGCAAAAAGAAAACGAGTGACTCCTGCCTTGGGGATCCGTTGACAATGTCTTGTTACAGAGTTTTGATAACAGGACTGGGTTGAAATGTTAAACAGCAAAATAGCTTTCTACAGCGAAGATATTTGTTTACAAACATTGTTTTTTTGTTATTTAAATGTTCAAAACGTTAAAAAGAGAATTCTTTGTTTCACCAGCCAATAGTTCTCTGGTTGGCATATTAATAACATTAGGTGAAGTCACTGACATCTTTGCTATTTTTCAGTTTTGGCTTCAGTTGAGGCACACACCAAACAAGGTAAAGTAGTCCGCCGGTGTATATATTAGTACTAGTAATTATTTTGAGGCTACACACAGTAAGTCAAGTAAGTAATTAATTTAATATCAAAAACAGGAGGAGTGCTTGCGCAATCTCCCGAGTCAAAATCTTATGTTGAAACAATAATAAAATGCTTGTAAAATCTACAGAGTTAGGAGTGAGTTGAAGGACCACCTAAAACCAGTCTTTGTTGAGCTAAAAATATTTAAAATAAGATTTTTGTTAAATTGACACCAATCAAAACTGGCTTGGAAATGTGCTGTTTGAAACTGAGGTCGCGGATTTTGCAGATAGCGACAATTGATTCCAGATATGGGAGGTGAGTTAAATGATTTAAGGTGGCTCAAAACAGTTTCCAACACTTAGATTTGGATGGGTATTTTTAACCATTCTTTAACACTTGGTGCTACAACCATGGCATCAAAAACTTGCTCAATCATTGATAAACACGTTGGTACCATTTTCGTGACACAATAGGTTACCATAGCAACAGGATGACCTCCTAAAAACACCCTTAATTGCGACTTTAGGGGCTTATAATTCAAAAACGGCGCGGTGAAATTTTTTATTATTATCAACTTTTAATAAGCATGATTAGATGCAACTTTTGGCAAAGTTTAAAAAAATTCTGTACATGGGGTTCAGAGCCACCTTAAATTTTCGAAAAATTAACGTGGCTCTAAACCCCATGTACAGAATTTTTTTAAACTTTGCTAAAAGTTGCATCTTATCATGCTTATCAAAAGTTGATAATATTAAAAAATTCACCGTGCCGTGTTTGAATTATAAGAGGCTAAAGCTGCAATTAAGGGTGTTTTAGGAGGCTATACTGTTGCTATGGTAACGTATTGTGTCACGAAAATGATACCAACGTCTTCATCAATGATCGGGCAGTTTTATGATACCATGATTGTAGCATCAAGTGATAAAGAATGGTTAAAACGACCCATCCAAATACAACTGCTGGAAACTGTTTCGAGCCACCTTAAGCCGGAACTGACTATAATCAAAATGTGAGTTAGGGACCGAGTTTTTTTCCCATCAATTTATGGCCTAAGCCCGAAGCGCGTGGGCTATAAATTGGAATGGAAAAACTATGATGCGTAACTTAATTAACTTAACTTAATTTATTATGTATCTACTGTATGTCTGCCAGGTTCGGCGACGATTTCTATAGGCTGTTCCGAAATTCAACAGGGAACTGGGGCGAGTTTCAAGTTTTAACCAATCGATAAACTGACTCCACCACATGAAAGATCATGTCGAGATTTGCGTCCCCCAAAACCATATAAACCCTTAAAAGTTTTTATCAGTTTTGTGACAACTGTAAAATCCCGTCATGCACCTACTATTTGAAAGAAGCTGAGATGAAAATCACTATGTCTGCCCATTTTAAAGGAGCTGTGTCACGGTTAAACGGTTTGAAAAATTTAGGCTAAATTTTTCAATATTGTTGTTTGCAATCCGTGTCAATCTTCTCCATCCTTAACCATCCTTATTCCTTTATGGCTTATTATCTCTTTAGTGTTTTCCTATCTTTGTAAAGTATTATTTTCAGGTTTGCTTCAATTTAAAGGTAATTTTGTCGATGGTAGAAATAACTCAAAATACCGTTGCTTTAGCCCCTTTAAAGAGTATCACGGAAATCATGGAAAATTTTAAGAGTTTCAGTATGGTTTTGGGGGACGCTGTCTCAAAATTAGAGACGTTTGTATGGATTTTGAGCCATATTTCAAGGTCCATAACTTGGTCTCTGCTCACCCTAAAAGCATCATATTTGGTCAAATGATCAATCTCGACATGATCTTTCATGTGGTGGTGTCAGTTTATCGATTGGTTTAAATTTGAAACTCGCCCCAGTTCCCTGTTGAATTTCGCAACGGCCTATTCACGCGGAACGGCTGATGCAGGTCAAAAGCAAAACGAGTCAATTTTAAATCGTTGTTACATGTAAGTGGCTCTTAAGTCGTTAGCAGGTTTTAATACACAATTTCATAAGTAAAAGAAAGCTTGAAACTTTTACTTGCTAAAAAAGAACACTTGGTGATAAATCAGGAACCATTTTATCAACAAAAACAGCTTTAAATATTAGCGCACTGTACAGTAGAATACGGCCCGCTAAATTGACCAATCACAAAGCGCGTACTAAATAAGAGATGTAATCATTTTAAATCTACAGTTATTTCTGTGACAAGCGACCAAACCAGCTAAAATAACATTTAACCATTGATAGGCAGACCGTAATATTAATATCTCCATTCAAAGGCCAGTAGAACGGGCAAATGACTCTACGGTTGCCTCTTTCCTTATAAACTTGATACATCTTTTTGTAGCAATGTCGACCCCAACTTTCACCTTCAACGATGACAGCGCAAAGAAAGGAAGATATGGTTTGGAGGTCACTTTACCATTCCATAATGCCGTAAAAGGACAGGAAGGAAAGACAATAAACCTCAAGACTCACAGTGGAAGGAAAAGAGTTTTTATCCCTAAAGGATGGATGTTTTGCACCATATCTCCTCCAAAATGTTATTCCACGAATAGAAAGAAAAGTGAGTTAGCATTTGACTTTCTTTTGCAGACTCGATGTCTACCGCTGTTTTTATGGATTGTTTAAATTCAATCCGAAGAAAGACTTACTTTTCAACGTAAAAACAAACACCTTTTTTGAATCTAAAATGGCGGATGACTCAACGTAATGTTGACTCCAACTTATGGCGAATGAGCAGAGAGTAATTCCTTGAGGGCAAGCGTAACGTTCCTAAATCAACCTTGAGATTTTCGAAGATGACCTGAAGAAGGCATTCGAAGATTAAAAGACATACTAAAGGCAGTGCACTGAAACGAGCCCAAACACAACGATTTCCACAAAAAAAAACATTACAAGTTTCGGCGGAGGTGGGGTGGAGGGGATGTTTTACCTGGCAGCATGACTGAAACGCTACTGCAGATTGAGAATAATTCTGTTTTTCTCGCAGCTTTGCAACGCAGCAATACCCAGTTAATTAACCTACATTTTTTTGTTGATATGAATTTCTACGATCGTGTTTCCGGTTTAAATTCCTTTCTCAAAATGATTTTCTTTGTTGTTTGCAGGGTATATCAATAGGAGACACGTTTCCTTAGCTTCTCGGAGACAAGTAATCTCGTCGTGAAAGTGGAAATACGTCGAGCAGGGGGAGGCTACTTTAGGAGAATAACGGGGATTTGGGAAGGAATGGTAGGCAGGAGCTCATACAATCCATTATAACACTAGTCTGACATCCCCTCAAGACATGATATTCCAGTGATCCTCTGATCATCCGCTATGTTTCAAGATGTATGGACTCCGGTGAACATTTCTTCAAGTGCAAACCCCGAGTATTAGCAGCTGCAATCAGTTGAGCCAAGACGAATAATATAACTTTCATTAATAAGACATATATCATATACATTATAACTCACCTGAGCTAGCAGGTCAGTAACAACTAGTAATATGAAACAAAAAATAACGTATTTTCGTCCAGCTTGGGACAGAGATGAGAAGCGATCAAATTAATTTAGCAATACAAATTGCTCTAGTTTTAGATTGCTGGATTTTAATAGACTTTGAACATCGATCAAACAACGGCAAACCAGGTCTACTCATATTACCCTTCGGCATTGTCGCGTTCTACAGGGCAACCTTCTCAGAAGGAGTCCAAGCGGATATCAACGGTTGATACCCTAGCTAAGCCTCCCCGGGGGGGACTACCATATGAAAAGGACAGGGGGGTGCTCAACGTACTTTTCAGGGCTCAAAAAACAGTTTTGGTTCCCCTTATGGTGTTCAGCCTCGATAGGTCTACAGCGAGAGCTGAGGGTACTGAGTCAAAAAATTATGGCTGGAGGTAATGTGTTGTTTTAGAATTGGTACCTCTTAGGGGTGAAAAAAATTTCAAGTCACGCCCACAAAACAGCGTCTTGGTACCTCTTAGGGGTTATTTTCACAATTCCCGACGAGCAATCCCGTCCTTTTTACATGGGAGTTCCCCCCCGGGTCTAAGCCTCGTACCCTGGTTATTCTGGGAAGGGAAGAACAGAGACCCGACCTTGTACTCTACGTTTTACAATTTTCGTAATTAGATCTGAACTAAAAGTCTCGTGGGTTTTGGTTACCACAGAAAGAATCAGGGAAATATTGCTACTGGTACTAACAATAGAATCATAAGGTAAATTTGTAGAGCTTCATACGAATATACTGGTTATTCCACAGTCACAACGTGTGACCTATATAATTTCGCTAGTCTTTGTCATGGCCTTATTATGTTAACATATCCACATGCAAAATCTTCATTAAGCTCGCACTAGAAACGGCGAATTTTAACTCAAACTACATCTTACATCTTTCGTCTATGTAAATATGAACTTGCCTTTTCTAACACATAGTCGAAGTAAAACAGGTCAAACATTCAATATCCCGAAGCATGTAATAGCAGATGTAGTTCGGAGAAGAAGGTAGATATAAAAGTAGATGAGAAGCCCTTTGTAAAGTAAACTAACATGTAAAATACCCTTCTACCGGTAGCAATTTCTTGTAAATATGCGTATGTATAAATCAAATAAAGTAACAGCAAACTGACACACCTTAACTCTTGTTTTGGATATTTTGACTCCATTTAGTTCTGCTAGCATCAGTCGCTACCAAATGGAAAGCACGCTCGACTCCAGATTGAGTGGTCCAGGTTCAAGCTAGCCTGGCCCGCTGGGATCACTGCGCTGTGTTGTTGAGCACTCATCCCCCCAGTAGTGCAAACGGTCCTTTTTAATGAAGCCATGAAATTTGAGCTAGACGGTTTTTCTCAATATTTTACGACATTACGTACCGTAAGAATTTCCGTGGAGTATCATAGGCGAGCACTTTATAATGAATACACGTGACTGCAATTTGAATGATAAGTTTCTTTGTCTCCAAGCCAATCAAAACAGTCCTTAAAACGCCCCTATATTCGTGTCACGTTGATTTAAAATGCATATTTCTTCTAGCCAATCACAGCTGCGAAATGTTTATGTGTACAATTTTAGATAAAATAATAAGCATTTTGAAGCTGTTTTCTCTCGGAATGGTTTCCAACTATTTAGTTCAGCTACAGTGTTAACACCTTCAGTTATCATAGAAATTCTATCGCAGACGGCCTGTTTACACTTGATATTTCTTTCCAAACGTTTCCAGGAGCTCAAAAGGACTTTCTCAAACCGCATTTCGTTTTAATTGGGATCATTTTTCTGATTAATAAGTCGGTTTGTGTTTAATATTTCATGCAATATTGTTGTTTCCTTTTTTTTTTACCTTACAACTCAGTTTTAAACAGATCGAAACACTGCCAAACGCCTTGTATCTGTTTGACTTTCCATTTTTTTTATTCTGAAGTTATGCCAGTAAAAAGCATGCAAGCCATTTCTAATAATTTATCGAGTTTTAAATTTGACACAGAAAAACAGATGCCTCTAGAATTAAAAAGATGGTCTGCCTTACTTGCGGCCATTGAAACCACAAAAATGCCGTAAAAAACCAAAATCCCGTAGAGATAAAAAAAAAATTATAATCTGTATTAGATTTTCCAAAACTGGATAATATTTCAAACTCTACATTTCGTCCTCAAGGGTTGTTTCCCTTTGGTTGTTTGAATTCAGTCCAAGACCGTCATGGTAAGTGAAAAATACATTTATACAGCGATATTTGCTGGCTATTGTGATAACAAAGACCGTTAACAAATTCTCGCATGCAAATGTTGGCTTTAGATATTTTACACAAAAGAATGAACGAAATATATTTGGATGCTATTGATCATACTGAAGTACATTTGCAAGTACGGCTTCTAATAAAAACAAGATGTAGATGAATTAGCTATTTTACACTATAAATACCAACAACATAAATGCTTAAAAATATTCTCTGAAATTTGTGCTGAAATCTTCGAAGTGTAGTAAAAGCTTTTTTTCTGCTCAGGCGAAGGTAGATTTTAAATAACACATTGTTATTAATTATTTACACATTTTGACTTTTTGGAAAATATTTGAGTCTATTGTACGATTGTATTTGTCTCTCAAAATAACCAAAGAAGGTTAGTGCAAACAGCTCCTCTGTGCCCCTAGAAGTTGAAAAAACCGTACGTCTCAAGGCCGGAAAGGTGAAGGGTTTCTTGGTCATTGTATACGACTAGACAAGAACGCTAATATAAGTAATACCAAAAAATAAATGCTGGAGTTTATACTACACAGAAACAGCAGAAAAACGTGCCTCCATCTGGGCGAGAGCGGGTTTAGCCCAGCCTTTTTATTATGCAATGTAGCAAGACGTTTAACTCTCTCATTACTCCTGTCAGTGTCGTACTGGCAAATTGTTAGTGAGGACGATATTGATATCGCATCAGCGGGGAGAAGAAATATTCATACTCACTTGAAACTAGTAAAAACCAGTTTTCACTTTAATTAGCCATTATGAAATTATTATACCAATTTCCATTCAAATTATTTTGTTTCTCCATCTTATTCTGTAGTTCAGGTTCAAGAAATTAGTTTATTTCGATCAGGCTTAGTTCAGGTCTGATGTTCTGCTTCCAATTGTTCTCTTTTGATAGTTACAAGAAATATACCTTTTCTACTAATCTTGTATTAACTCGATACTATCCCATTTGCTAGGATAAGCTAACGCAAGAGCAAATTGAAGGTAGGTGAAGAAGTACATAAAAAATGCGATTTTCGAAAGAAGAGAAACCACAAAATTGAATCTTTCATTACACATGTTATGGCGATTAACCACTAGTTGGTGGTCTTGACGAAAGGAAAAATTTCGGACACTTTCCTGAATCATAATTAAAGTAAATTAAGGGCCTACAAAAAGTGAATTATTATACTGAAACAACTACAGTATCTCTGAAAATGATAGTTTTACGGTACCCTCAAGGTTTTACAGGTACATTGTACACCAACGAGAAAGCTGATAACACAAATTCTGACGTATCTCAACCAGTGCCGCTCAACAAGAGTTCGCTCCACAAAGGAAACGTATTAAAGGTCTTATAATATACTGTAAATACTTCGGACGCTTAAAATTCAGAAGGCTTACTGTAAAATATTTGGACGGTTTTATATCGGACACTTTTCGTCCGAAATATTTTGTATGTAATGGACATGATTGTCAACAACCTGTGCGAGCCAAATCTGGTTAAATTACCCAATGCGATATCATTTTACTTTGTGCCTCCTTCCCTTCTGAATTAATCTTAGAATACAGGGATGCATTTCAACACTTTGACAAGGACAGCAGTGGTTACATCACCACAAAAGAACTTGGTAACGCCATGCGCTCCCTAGGCGAGAACCCACGGGAGGAAGATTTGCAAATGATGATCAACAGTGTGGACATTGACGGTGAGTAAACAAACAAGTAAACAAACAAATAAATAAATACTAAACTTGATTTAAATTCTATGAAGTCAAGCCGGAGAAGATCAAGGTAAGAGAGTGGACCCCATATAAGCCTTACACCCAAGGTAATCCGTCTCAAGTTATTTTTAGACATGGCATCCAGTTCTCTCGCGATGTTACTAGCTCGTTGCTTTCATTTTATTCTAAATATAAACTAAACGAGCTTTTAAACGAGATTAATGAGGATATCATAAAGGTAGTTTCAACAATAAACCTGTTACAATTTCGTTTCGCCAGGTAATGGACAGATGGACTTTGAAGAATTCGTTAAACTGATGGTGGCAAAGAACCAGTTCTCATTCAACGAGGAAGAAGCGAAGGAAGCATTTCGTATTTTTGATCGTGATTGCCGCGGTTATGTCATGTCCGATGAACTACGACAAGTGTTCCAGACTCTGGAGGAAAAGATTCCTGAACATGAAATCAATGACATGTTGCAGGATCAGAAGCATCAGTTTAACAGGAAGATCACTTTCGATGGTAAGTAGGCCATTTCCAACTTGCCTTTTGCCTCTGTGTCAATACGAGTCTTAATGAAAATGAGTTCCACCAAGGCGTTTATTCTCATTCAAATCAAACTCATTTTCATATGAAAGGTTTTGCAGGAGGATTCGTTCTGAAACAGAGGCATAAGCTAATCGGAAATGGCTTATTATAATTTTATCAAGTACAGTGGAAGCCCGCTCTAACGGTCACCTCTTGTGACAGCCACTTTTTTGTACTGGCGAAACGGCTGAACATTTTCTTATAAAAAGAAACCCCGATAATGCAGCGACCTCGTTCATAAGGCCAACGGCCACATTCTGAAATCCCAACCTGTCAACGGCCACTTAAACCAGTTATGTTCATCTTTCCATTGTCAATATTTCATACACTGATTCAAGTTTCAATTTTATAAAATATTATATCTGCGCGTTCTAGATATATCTGTTCAGAGACGTCACTCAGAGAGTCTTGAAATTCGACCCTACCTTACAAATACGGTCAGTATATACGGTTCATAGGTAACCTTATTAATGGGCTTCCACTGTAAAAATCTCACGTTTTGTAGAAGCCACAGCAATTCTTTGTTCAGGGTCGAAAATAACCGATACGATCAGGATGGAATTGGGGAGGGGATGTAGTTTCAGTTGTTGAAGCCACTCCCTAGCGAGATGACGTTGACACTGCATGAGTAGGCCTCAAACTGTCGGCGGGAGTTTCCTATTCTTGCTTCACGTTTGCGTCGACAGAATGATTCCTAATGCATATCATTTTTTTCTTTTTTCGAATTCTCAGATTTCGTTCAATTGACCAAGGACGGCGTCTGTCCCAAGGAGTCAAAACAGAAGGAACGCGAACCCTCACGCGGCCCCAAATATGCCCGGAGAAGGCAAAAGTTTTATATTTACAGCTAAATCGAGTTAATCAGTACTTTGTGTTCTGTGAAATATAAGCGATATATTCGGGTATATTACTTTATCCTGATACACCACTCTCCATCAGGGGCCTAAACATACTTTGATAATATAAGACTGAATGTGCGATAAGGATAACAGCACAGAACTAGTTATTTTATCAGACAGTTTCATTCTATTTTGTTGACTTGGTCACTCGTACAATTGCGAGAAAGTAGCCACTAAGGGGGAATCTTCCTCTAAAGTTAAAAAGTCAGATAGAGTTTCGATAAATGTTTCCTGATCTTTCTTACTCTTTATTATGAATGTTTTTATTGGTATACAGAAATAAGAGGCGGCATTGTTTGTTTATATGTAAAATTCAATGTTTTGTAAAGCCATTTGGCTACCATGGTACATGTTATGACGTCACACAAAGAATAATTCACTGTTACTGATATGCTTGATTGTGGACTGATCAATGATCTGTATACTTTAAAGAATACCACATTTTAACTCACTCTTTCTTGTATAAGGCCTGGTTCGCACTAACGACATAATGATATAAACCACATAACGACATAATCGTTGGTGTTAGGGACCTTAAGATTTTCCGGTTCCGGGTACGGGTACGGGTCAGATCACCCGTACCCGTACGCGGTTACACGGGAAACCAATCAAACTTAAGATACACCGGGTGACACCGGGTACGATCTGGGCAAAAATGTTGCGCAAAATTCATGCAAAATTTCTCCACATTTGTGCTTCAAAAAAACTTTTTCGTAATCCCAAAACGCTTCAAATCAGAAAAACAAATGTTTATGTAAGAATCTGGATACCATTCTGGTCTAATAAGCAAAGATAAAGACCATAAAAACTTACCCGTTTCTTCATTTTCACCCAGCGCTAACATACGGGTAAACTTGCACCGATTACCCCGGGAAAACGTGTAGCTTTTACGGGAAGGACGAGTTCACGTGGTCATTTAATGAATTCAAAATGGCGCTAGCCGTACCCGTGCTTGAAAATCGGGGTATCTTAAGGTGTCTATTGTGAACATCGACATAAAGACATAAGGAAAAGGTTAGTTTTTTTTCCCTTATGTCATGTTCTTGCCGTTATGTTGCTATTATGTCATTATTGTTGGATGTTCACACTGATGATGTTTCACATAAGGTCCATTTTATGTCTTTATGTCGCTAGCATGAACTAAGCTTACGTTTCTGGCGATTGTCTTAGTTTCTGCAGAAATTAGATGAACTTTGGGAAATAATTTAAATTGCACCATTCACAGTCTCAAGTCGTAATTGATTAATAAAGACATAATTGATAAGATAAGACAATAATTGAACTCACAGTGCTAAGAATAAAACTTTCATAAGCTTGGTTGAAATGTTTGTTTTGTCTTAATTCAAAGTCAACTGCAAAACAGAGGACAAAGGCAACGTTATCATTTTAGGAATTTGTTGAACAAACACAAAGCCCAGGATTGGTTCATGCACCAATCAGCATCTTGAGGTTTTTGTTTCGCATTGTGGATAAATTTGTTTGTCTTAAAGCAGCAGTTCTTAAAATTGCAACACTTCAAAGTCGACAAGTTTTGGGCAAAGAGCTGGTGTACTTGCCGCGTACTTCAATTAATATGGTTAGTAAAATTTCCGTGATTGTGTTTTGTTTTTCAGGAAATTTCTATTTTTTACGGTGGCTCATGGCAGGCGGTAAAAAAAATTTAAGCCAAAATACCTAGATGTTGAAGGTACCAAACACAAAAAGCTTAGTAAAAATCGTCTGTTGAGAAACAGCTTTCTGTTAAATTCTGATATCGGTAGCTACGCAAAAAGTCTCTTCTGATGTTTTTCAGAATGAGAATTATGTTCTGTTTGAGTCTAGCCCCTTACATAATCAGTGGTTTTAACTCTGTGTAGTTTGGTTAGTATTCTTTAGCTTTCAGTTTATAGCCGCAGTGTTACGAACTCCTATACGTACAGGCTGTGAACTCTGGGCGATTTGTTCCAAAACAAAATTTCAACCCAAAGCTTAGAATACTCAGGCGAAACCTGAAATAATACATACATATTTTCATGCATAAAAGAAAACTGTCAGAGCCCATATCGGGTAACGCTTGCGGGGCACTCATTAGCAAAAGATACGAGATTGGTCACAAGTTAACGAAAAACGACAATTTCTATAGCACTTTGATTGGCGTATATACAGAGGAAGTAAAAAAACAACAATTTGAATAAGCTGATTGTAATTACCTTCTTCATGACATGAAAATTAACAAAACATCTTTCACATCATTTTGACTCTATCAAGGCAAGTCATGCGATGTTTATGATATTTTTAGTCTCGATTTGGTCGGTCACTAACATTGTTTAGCTTATATTTTATTTTTCAGGACTCGATTCCTGAGTGCCAGCTCGAAGGTATGTTAAAAACGTAAAGGTCTTGAAGAGCTTGAATGAGGAACTTTAACCATATTTTCTCGATCCTTTATAAACATTCATGAGAACATTGCCTTATGATAAACATGTACTTGCTTTATATGTGAACATTTACTGATGGAATGAGACAAGGAAAAGATAATGAAGATTTATATCAGTGGTTGATTGTCTGAATAAATGTTAAGAGCATACTGCACAATTTGAGAAGTCAAAAGCAATCTGCTACTGCAGATTTTTTAAGTAGTTTATCTTTAATACCGAACCATTTAATTACTTGAACCCAATGATAAACTGAGGAATCTCAAAGAAGTTCTTTACTTTCTTTATTGTTTCAACATAAGAATCCTTTAGTTTTTTTTTCAAACTTTCCAAAAGACATAAAATATTTTTGTCTGTACCAAACATCCGTGATATCTAAATCGGTAGTCTTTCAGATTTCATCCCAACTGTTAGGATTAACTTGTATGAAAGAAAATATCTTGCTGTCTTCGTTTCAGAGTATTTCGAAGCTTTCCAGTACTTTGACAAGGACAACAGTGGTCATATCACGACAAAAGAGCTAGGCATGCTTATGAAGTCGCTTGGTGAAAACCCTACAGAAAACGAGCTCCAGCGTATTGTTAACACCGTGGACATTGATGGTTAAGATTGGATGGAGGGACCAAGAAATAGGTCACGTTGATTAATACACAAATAGAGCGAAGGAACAAGAGTAGTTATGTAACGTTGTATTCAGTCTTCCAGCCTTGTTCGTCAGTTATGTGTAAGTTTCCCAGTGTCAATCTATTCCTGTTGGTTTTGTGACTACTTATCTGGCCTTTTTAAAACTCTATTTATAAACTTGGTTTTGAGTTAGAAGGTAACAACACGTGGATCGTTCCTAAAACTTACAAAAATTCATTGATCAGTCCACGAATGTGAATTAATTCAACTTTAAAGATCTGGCTACTATTTGCACGAAAAGATCAAGGTACTCTTGCCGGGCTATATGTTATTACTGTCAAATCGAAGAAAACGCCACAAAAAGAAAGTCGAAACAACATCGATTGATCACTGTGATCTGCTCGATCAGTAGTAGTATAATAGTGATAATCAGCAGGATTGGAAAGCAAGGATCAGCCTTTCAAGATATTCATCGACTTCCAGTGGGCACTGAGGGCATGAAGAATCAGTGAAGACCAGGTTATGTATTCACGGTCATTCACAGCTAAACGTCCAGTGAAGTAAAATAGGAGTAAACTGTCTTTCAAAACCATTTTCGAACTACCTTTAGCCTCTTTCTCAAAGCGAGTCTTGGTACCCATCTTTTCATATGAAAATGAGATTTCATCCAAACACAAACTAAACTCATTTTCATATGAATAGCTGTGCACCAGGCCTCGCATTGATAGAGAAGCTTAGGGCAACTCCGAAACTGTCTATTGTATCATATTTTAATAAGATTGTACTGGTAATTGATTTATGTAAATTAATCCATTTTATGGTTTTCACAGGCAATGGCGTGATGGATTTTCAGGAATTCGTCAAACTAATGTTTACCAAAAATCAGTTTGGAATGGAAATAAGCGAGGCTAAGGGAGCTTTTCGAATCTTCGATGTAGATGACCTTGGGTACGTCTTGACCTCGGAACTTCGGCAGGCGTTTTCTAGACTAGAGGAGAACATATCTGAGAGCGAACTTGATGAAATTTTGGAGGACAAATGCCAAATGGGCAACAGAAAGATATCTTTTGAAGGTATATGGAATTAACATGTCTTTGTTGCAAACCGCTTATCGTTCAGTTTTACGAGTTCCATTGATTCTCTTCCCGTGCCAGACGTCGCCATAAGTAAGACTAAGAAACATTTAAGCAATAGACCACAAGTTTCTATGGGTTATAGGCTAATAAACCACGCGGGATGTTGGTAGAACACGAGAAGAATTTGTAAATCACGAGCCGCAGGCGAGTGGTTTACGAATTCTTCGAGTGTTCTACCAACATCCCAAGTGGTTTATCAACCTAAAACCCATAGAAACTTGTGGTCTATTGCTTTTATATAATAATTCAGAAGACGCGCGATTTTCCCATGGGTTTACCGGCACAATAACCCATAGCTGATTGACCAATCAGAGCGCGCGCATTGATTTGGTTATGATATAAATATATATACCCTGTACATAGCCGTGCAGACATGTTTGATTGACTGTTTCTTGCGCATTATTGCCTGATTTCATACCGTGAAGGACTAGGTACGAGTCTGTAAATTATGGGATTAGCAACTATTGATCCACATAGTCAGAAAGAGCACACCGAGATTCACAAAATCCCCGAGTTTGGTGTTAATCGGGCTAATTTTCACTGAGATAGAGGCATTTAAAAACAAAAAAAATTACAAAGAAATGTATTAAAATCCGGACAAATCCGGACAAATGTCCGGATTTGTCCGCATTTCCATACATTTCTTTGTAATTTTTTTTTGTTTTTAAATGCCTCTATCTCAGTGAAAATTAGCCCGATTAACACCAAACTCGGGGATTTTGTGAATCTCGGTGTGCTCTTTCTGACTATGTGGATCAATAGTTGCTAATCCCATAATTTACAGACTCGTACCTAGTCCTTCACGGTATGAAATCAGGCAATAACTCAACCAAGCGAGTACTAAACTTCAGGCTAAATGGTAAGCACCCATGCTTTCAAATAACTCCTTATGAACTCGATCATTGCCTCCACAGAGTTTAAGAAGATGATGAGAATAGAAACTATCTATACGGCTGAGAAGACAAAGAGGAACGCAGCTACAATTGAAGATATGCGCAAGTAGACACAGGTGACGCCCAATCCACGAACAGAGCGGTCCTAATCCTCGTCCGCACAATGCCGACAGAATTTGAAAACGCAGCTTTATTTCTACGGTTAGGTTTATCGTCAACACAAATCCGTCACGAAAACGGTGCTTTTCAAAAACGCTCTTGAAACTGGAGGAATTTCTGTACGCCAGCTTTGCGTTTCGGCTTTCCGCGCGTGGACGGAAAACAATTTTGAAAACGGAACTTTTCGAAACGATGACGTCACGGTAATCATTTGATTTCTCCGGCGTAGTGTGGATGGAAAACAGTTGATGTGTTTTCAGAGTGAAACCTTCGTAGTGTGGAGGGACCCTAAAACAAAAGTCATAAAGATGCCTTTCACAATGTTTTGGTGATCGTAAAGAAGTAGATATTACTTTATTTTGAAACAGCACAATGAATACTCTAGTGTTGTCGCAAACTAAACTAGAAGCTACTTTTGTAGTTTTTCTACACAGTCCTACACAGTCCTACTTCTGACAAAGACCCAGCTTCAGTGTTTGTTAAATGTGTTATCATCAGTTTGAATTTAAACCACTGATCTCAAAGTGGGTTATAGAAGTAGTTTTATAGGCCACAGCTCGCTTGTAACAACTGTCTTCTACCCTTCATTAATTCCAGATTAGCAAAGGAATTATTATTTTCGAATAACCAGGCCTTCTTACCTTGACGATTTTCATTTAATGAATACCGTACCCTATATTCGCAATTAGCCAATCAGAAGCCGTTTCTACTAACCTGATATCCTGCGATATCAAGTTACCCACCCGATAAGGCTACGATATCATGGTGACTTGGCCGAATTTAAGTACGGTAAGGTATAATTACCGAACGATTGCGGCAAGGACAAAGAATGAAAATAGAACGAAAAACAAAAAGAAATAAGTGAAAAATCTTTCAAGAACAAGCGAGACAAGACGCCATTCTTCTTGTCTCCAAAAGGTCTCGAATTCCTTGAGCGAGTTGTCAACAAACAGATTCAATCCAATTGTGATCTTGTGATAGGTCTTGCCTTCAAATCTTGAACGAAATTGTTCAGCTGAAATTAAAATAAGATAATTTAGTTATATCAACTGGGTTGATAATGTGAATTGGCCACCGTAAAGAGATTCGGAAGCTGGCGTTTCGAGCGTTAGCCCTTCGTCGGAGCGAATCGCTCCGGATTTGGATTCGCTCCGACGAAGGGCTAACGCTCGAAACGTCAGCTTCCGAATCTCTTTACGGTGGCCAATTCACATTATCAACCCAGTTGATAAAACCAAATTATCTTGTAATACTCCCACCGACGCAGCACCACAGTTTCTTTAGAAACTTGCCCCATTTATTCGTTTGGAAGTAAAATAGCTCAGAAATAGGTAATTGCGAAGAAACATGCACTAGTCAATGTGCCCTGTGACGTCTATCTTCCGAAAAACACTTATTTCAAATGTGCGAGGGGTGTTACGCAATAAATAGAACACTTTTCAAAGGGCCCTGTAGCTATCTTGTAAAACATACTTCAAGTTGGTTTGGGGAAATTGCCTTTAAAATTTTATTTTCACTGATTTAGGCAGACAAATTGCTTGTTACGCAGTGGGTTGGAGTCGTTACATACTCTGTTTTAATCAAAGGGGAAGTTCATGGCAAAAAAGTGAGCGTAAATATACTAAAGATTCTTAACGACTTTCTAAAAAAATAGTTTTTTTTGGTTCTAACTAAAGATATACCTTGTTTCCTAAATTTTTCTGCCCTCTTTAGGCGATGGTTAACGGACGATCTCAGAAAAACCAACCTCGCCATTCTGTCGAGTATGTGAGTCTGTAGAAAAGAATAAAGAAAGATGTACGCATAATTACCACTCAAATATTGAATCTTGGAGGGTAGATCATACAGTAAAAACGAACCTTCAATTTTTAATGAACCCTGGCAAAGTAGATTAGGTTCTTGTATTTTGGGGTAGGTATTGGCAATTTAGGCTAAGTATGTTCGATGAAGGAGATATGGTTTGCTGATTATCAGAAAAAAATAAACCTTGATTTGGTCCTTGAATTTTTCACAGCTGCATTATGCATTTTCTTGTGACATAAATTTGCAATCTAAAAATCACTCCTTAGCTAAAATAAACAGGTTTTTCAGTATATTTTGGATTTTAAAATGGTACATTTATTTTCTGCCAGCATGTTCTAATACCACTAGGTTCTCACACGCGGGTTTTTACTGTATGGATACGTTGATGTTGCGGTTTGAAAGTGAAAGATTGAAAAAAAAAATGTATATCGACTAGTTAAACTGAAAAAAAAAAAATTCTACAAGTTATATAAAGCAAGGAAAACAAATTCCCTCACCTTGACCCAGTCAGGTAACTCGATGTTAACGTTCATGTGATAGAATGCAATCAGAAGACATGACACAGCAATGGCACAAACGCACTCGAACATTACAAAGTAGTTAAACTTGCAGAAAACAGGTAATTCTGGGCTCTTGGGCATGCCTTTCAATGCCTAACAACAGACAAAAACAAGTAGAACGAAGAATGTTTGACGAAATATCTTTGCCATTATAAGCTAAAACGTCTGATACGTTTATGCTCGGTCGAAGCTCCCCTTTTCGACCACTTTCGTAAACGACCAACTCTAGTTGCGACCACCAGTACCTTTGTAAACTGAACCAAGTTTGAACTGTGACCTTTGTAATGAAAAGCTCTCTTAAGCGACCGGGACCACTTATAGGATTACCCAACTGGACTTTTCCTTTGTTTTTAAGCTCTTGTAAGTGACCACTCAGAGTCTTTTACATATAAATGAACACTTAAATGCACACTGCGCTAGTAGTTCGTGGATAAAGATCTTGTACAGTGCAATATTGTATTCGTAAAGGTTCAAGGTCATGTTGGTAGGGACCACTTATCCTCCGTGGTAACGACCACTCACAGAACCTTTACGAATTATTAATGAACTCTCGTAAGCGACCAACCCTCTATTGTTCTGCAATGCGGTCGCTTACTAGAGCTCATTCTTGTAAGCGACCAGCTCTAGTTACGACCACTTTTTCGAATTTCCAAGGTTGTCGCTTAGGATAGCTTCGACTGTACCTACATTTGGGCAGTTTGGTTGATAGAGCGGTTTTCATCTTAACTCATGCGCACGCGTTTGCGCGTTTGCTTTGCGTCAGCTACATGTAATTACTTCGAGTCTTGATTGGTTCACTGTCTTTTTTATGTCCTTTGTGATTGGCTAGAGCGATTACTTTGGTTTTGGTTTTACGACACTCCATTGAAAACCGCTCTATCAGTTCTTCGGGGTCCATATGGGCACTCCAGGGACATGGGCAAATTTGAAGATCGGTTGAACAAAGTTTACTAGTTATGTGACGTAATATTTACCCTCAGGTAATTGACCCACATAATGAACAGCGTGTTGATTCCAACTCCAATTCTCTCCCCAGTCTCCGTTGGTAGGAGAAATACGAGCAGCGTCAACATTACGTTCGAAAAACACGGCAAGAACAGAATCACGATGTAGTAACTTGTGTCACGTTGGAGTTGTATGGTAAATGTCACTGAAGGATTTGGGTCACTGTCATTTCCTTGTTTCTCAACAGCTATATTCACAGGTAGATTAGAATATTTTTCGTTTAGATTAGAACTTTTCATAATGTAATAGCACGACCATGGACATATAATGAGGAAGGACAGGGAAGGGCACTGCGTTACGGCATTGAAGTGGAGGCCAGAGGGGAAGAGAAAAGCAGATCGACCCAAAACAACATGGAGGAGAATGATTGAAGAAGAAAGACACATAGTTGGGTGGCAGTCACGGGCGACTGTCAGTGCTCTAGCAGCAAATCGAAGCAGCTGGAAAGAATGTCAAAGCCTTATGTGCCTTATGGCACGAAGAGATATAGTTACAGGTATAAATAATAACACGACAAAGGAAAAGCCAAGAAAATATAGACAATAATGTACCTCGATACTCCATGACTGACCAGCCAGATGAACTGAAGTTCTCCTTTGATTCAGCTAGTGTGGACGTGTTAACATCTACTTTGAAGTTTAAGTCACTGCTCGTGTATGCCCATGTTCCTGTTTGTTCGTCAGTGAAAACCACGCTGTGAGTAATTAGTCTTTTCAAATGTTATGCAAAGACAAGTTCTCAGATCAACCTTAACAATTCCAGCAGGTTCTGGTTCAAAGATTTGGGAATCTGTACTCCTCAGAATTAATTGTCTGCCCAACAATATCTGAAAGAGTGCAAATGCCACCTTATGACTAATCAAACTTGATTTGGTTTTATTTTGCTGTTTGATTTCGTTGCTATATAAGTGTGAATGTAGTGTGTGTAGGTTGTAATTTGAATTGAATACTGAACATTAATTAATCCTGCTGGTGGAACTTGGCTGTACGTCGTGAATATATCTCCTAGTTCATGACCTAGTTTTCTTTTTTCTCATTATCAATATTTTAAGGAATAAAAAAAATAAGTAAGGACTCTGGTCATGGAACTGACTTCAGTGGCGGATCTAGGGGAGGGGCCCGGGGGGCCCGCCCCCCCCCCCTTATTTTGGGTAAAAAAAGAAGAAATGACTGAAGGGAAAATGGCCGCCATGGCAAGTAAATCAAGACCGCCCCGCCCCCTCCCCCCTTAGCTCAAGGTCCGGATCCGCCACTGGACTTACTTGGAATTAGTATACGGCATTGTCTTAGGCCACGAGAGTAGAAACGTAAGTCATCATACAAGTTGAGTAGTGACGGCACAAAGAAATGGTGATTTTACGCTTATTACAACCACGCAAGCAAATTATTTCACTCACCAAATTTAAGGTTGCATCTTTGAGTATCAAATGGGTACATCGTCATGTCCATTATGCATGCGATACTTAGAATTGCCGGCAAGAAAAGTTTGATATGGCCGTCATATCGGACTTCGGCTAAATTCTCTAAACCATTATCTCCACCTTTAATGAGTGGAGCCACACCTGTTTCAAGCCTGCAAATTGGAACAGTAATAAGATTAACATGGTCTTTCCAGTGGCAAGTGCAACTGCAATTAACCAATATCAATTCAAATTGAGTGACAACGGGGTCATAGATTGAGCCACTCACGAGTTTAGCAATCCCACTGGCGGCGTCCATATCGCGTTCACCGGTAAATTGATCCGCGTCAAGTTGCCGTAATGAGTAGGATCCCAAGAAAGAGAAAAATCTTCCCAGCTCTGCAAAGAGTGCAAGCGATGCAAAACGTTTTGAGATTTTGAACTGATGGCGAGCAAAATCATGATTAATTGTTTCCTCTGTTTTATGTATAGAAGATTCATTTAATTGTTTCATTGCAAATGAAAGATAAATACTAGTTATGTAACGCGTTTGAGTGGTATACCATGGAATATCCTACGGGTCACTTGAATATTTTCGTAAACACACGTGCCTTTAGCTGAGTGTGTATACCAAGAAACAAGTGGGATATTCCATGATAAACGTTCCATAAGAAAGTGTTGTATAATTATTTTATACCATGCTATAGGTACAGAGGCCAACATATAATCAATGCAGTGCACGATGGGATGGTTGGGTGTAATAACCTTGAGTGTACAACAGCTTTCCTGTATTTTAATTGGCTGTATTTTCTATGGCATGGTATCGACATTCATAGAGACAGCACATAAATAGATAGACGGGCTGCGACTGTCCAGACGAAAGGATATAGAACGATAACAAGTTACATCAAGTTAGTCAAGTAAAATAAGAAACCCACTGACCAGTCTGTACCACAGGCTCATTCTAACAAGCTGTTCGACCTCGTCCTAGTGCAAAACGCAAATGATGACGTGAGATAAAAGACTTACGGTGAGTCAAACAAGCGCCAAACCAAAAGTAAAAAAAAATTTACAACATTACAAATTAAAGCACGTTTTCCCACCACTCTCAAAAGTCTGTATGGTTGTAAACCCAGCGTCAACTCTAGTACTTGGGATTTGTTCTCAACTGGCCGTACATCAGTGTTGTAATTCTTTAACAGCTTGTCAATCAACATTCGATCAAAAGAGATGCTTTGCAAGCCTGAAAGGTGTAATATCTTGTTAGTAGCCACAGCCCTTGATGGACATGGATTTTGACTTCTCTATTTTGTCTTGTCATCTCAGCTCTGCTCGTTTTATCGAGAATACTCTAGCTTTGCAATTGGTCCCTTTGAAAGTCAGAGTTCCAATCTCCGTGATCGATTACTTTACTTTCCTAACCATTAACTAATGACATTCGTTACGTTTGTCAGATACGTAGGCAGCGTCCACACCACACCGGAAAAATTTGAAAACGCAGCTTTATTTTTACGGTTGGCCAACTGTCCACACTAATCCGTCACGAAAACGGAGCTTTTCGAAAACGCTCTTCAAACCGGAGGAATTTGAAAACGCCAGGTTTTCGTTTTCGTGTGGACGGAAAACATTTTGGACAACGTAGGCGTCACGATAGCCATGGCCTGACGGAGATCTGATCATGGCCTGACCGAGATCTCATCATGGCCTGACCGAGTTTCAGGCTTAAACACAAATCCAAAATGGCCTCGGTGGCTGTTGCATTCATAAATTCCTCTGGAGTAGAGTGGACGAAAAACATTTGATGTTCGTAACAAATTCCTCCGGCGTAGTGTAGACGCGGTCTTATCAGCAATATTAAACAAAAGTGGTTTTAATTTACTTTTAAATCATTTTTAACCCAAAAGGATAGTTAACATTTCAGTTATCGTCATTATAGCTTCCCTTAGTTGCGCATTTGTCCACGACATTGTTTTGCCTCCTGGCAGCCAAATTCGCTTTAAATTTGTTATAAAAATTGGATGAAACACTTGGTACTTGTCCAGTTTTTTATTTTTATTTTTACTGGCAGGTGTCAATTGTAAACCCAGCGTGTTTCTCTTGGTTTTCATGCTTGTTGTGCGGGTATCCTTGTTTTTTGTGGTTTTAATAGACGCAGATAGAAACATTTGTACCATTCAAAAAACCTCGTAATATGTGTGAAAGCACATTCGAACAACACTGAATAGGCTGTTGCCTTTTGCCTCAGTGTCAGAACGAGTCTTCGTGCGAAACCATTCATATGAAAATGTTCCTTCATGCACAGGTTCATTTTCATGCAAATCAAACTCATTTTCATATGAAAGGTTTTGCATCAAGACTCGTTTTGAAACAGAGGCACAATGTAACTCGGAAATGGCGTATTGAGTTCCGCTGATAAACATCTTTATATTTAATTAAATTACATATAATGACAAGGAAAGAAATTCAATTAGCTTTCACTGACGAGTGGCAAGGATTTTAGCAAATTTCTTTCTCTGTCCTGTTGCGTGCAAGGTCGATATATAAAAAGACGACGGCATTCTCAGTTTGGTAAAATTAGTATGCCTTTATACTCAGAATTTTTTTCTTATCGAATGCAGTCAGTTCGGCAATACGACGTTTTGTCCTGAAATAATTGTACTAAGATAAAATATCTTATATATCACACGTACCTTGAGCAAAGACTGTTAACAATAGCACTGTGGCTGTCACGGTTATAATCACAGGAGACATAAATGTTTGGTCTGTACTATTGCATCCAAAGCACGCGAAGGCAAATGAAACTTCTCGTTTTCACATTATGGCGTGAGTTGAGAAAAGCGGTGAATTAATGAGTTGGCAGATATCATGGTTTGTTTTGTCCGCAGTGTTTAATCAATCATTGATGACACAATTTATTTCTAGCTCCGAATTAACGGACAAGATGAACCAGATTCTTCCCTGTGAATGGCTACCCGAGCGGGCAAGATTCCTACTCGTGATTGCCCGCTAATTTCTCACAAGAAAATGGCGTTCTTTATGCATAATAAATCCTTGACTGGTGAGCAGCCTTCATTGTGAATACATTTTTCTTTGTTTTTTTTTTTATTTTTCAGCGTGAGAAGGTCATTTTTTAAAACTTTTATTTGATTTTAACTTTCAACATATAAAAAAATTCAACATAACACCCAGGCAATATTTTTTAGATCTTTATTTTTCTTGAAAGGCGGGAGACATTGTGGATGTATATTAGTATCAGAAGAAGTGTAATCGGGTTTTAGCCACTGTGCTTTAATAGAATGGGAAGATTTTTCAAATTCTGCCCGTCGTTTTTAAAACCTCGCACGGTAACTTAACATAACATCTCGTATATACCTCCAACGTACTAGTTCGATACTAGTGAAGTATTTTGTAACATAAATAGACTATACGAACAAGTGCCATTATTTTTTAGGTTGCCACTGATATATTTAAAAAAAATTCTTGGGTTTTTGACTTTTCGTAGCCATACTTGACAATTATTTATATCACTATTATTTACATGATAGTCTCTGCAATGATCTTCGTCAGTAGTTTTAAAACTCTTCCTCCACTGCATAAGGGTATTGCTTTCTGAATAAAATATAACCATTGATCTCGATAAAAAGAACCAAGTATTTTCAACTTCAGCAACAATAATAAACACCGCTAACTGGTTTTGTAGCAAAACTGTAGGAATGAGTGACGAAATGAACTTTCCAAGTACGAAGTTATGCTCACTGTACTGCATTTGAATCACTTCTGCCATGAACTGAGAGTGATTGATGATATGGACGAAATGAATCAACGCGAAGATTACACTTCCGGCTTCACCAGTTTAATAAATTCTGCCGAATAGAAAACAAGGATCATTATTTCAAAATGCCACCAGTAAATTAAATTATTGATTCAAACTAACCTAGTTGCCTTAATTATTTCTCTCTTTAAAGATAATAACGGTAATATAACAACATTGCAAGTTTTTTCCCTGGTATGTGTTGATATTGCTTTGTCACATTATTAGCTTGTATTCGTTCGTAGAGTTTTATCAATGACAGTAAACCTAGAACTTCTTTTAAATTATTTTCTAGGTGTTTCTTTTCACGTTAGTACGTTGTGTAGCAAGCGTAAACTTCGTCAATTGTGAACAGCAGTATTGGTGAAAAGGTCTGGAGATTGAGATGTGTTTTGTCAAAGATGTCTAAGGAATTATTCGTATGGAAATTTTCAGCGATAAATCATGATTAAAACAGTTAAAAAGAAACTTCGTTTAATGACAAGTACACATATACCGGTGTCGGCCTGTTTTTCTCTCGACGTCAGGCAGGGAGTATGAAGTGAGTCAGGCAGGGAGTATGAAGTGAAACGCTTTAGCATCTCGCCCCAACCCCTCTCCTTTTTTGTCCATACCGCCTATTTACATTGGTGTTTGCGGATAGACACTCGTCAGGTGAACCCTTAGGGGAAAAACCGGCAGCTCTAAAAAGATTGATTTGCTGCAAGCGACTTGCTAGAATTATTATATTTCTGAGTGACTACTGAGCAATTTTTAAATTCATCTTCTTACCCTCAAATGTGATCTTTCGTTTTCGACTTTCTTCTTGGTCCTGTAATATCTCGTTGATGTCTTGTTCTGGAATACTTTCTCCCATGTGCCGCATCACGTAACGAATCTCGTTAGAGAATATGTAACCTTTGTCGTCACCATCAAATGTTCTGAATGCTTCCAAGAGTTCTTTTTCATCCAGCGTGTTGTTATTTTGATTGATCATCATGTTTACAAATTCACCAAAATCCACTACGCCGTTACCTTTGTAAAAATATACATAAAACACCATTACTTGATTGCGATTAGCTAACGATACCTACAGTTTGTCTATTTAAAAATTAGATTATGAGCTCGAGATTTCTATCGCGCGATAGAAATCGAGGGCGAATCCCTCAAAACTTTAACTAAATCTTCTTCACAGACACTTCGATAACGTAAAGAAGCGGCTCCCAATTTACACTGCTACGCTACTCAGTATCTACAACAGAATAGCTAGTGAGTCCGCGTGTAGCCACTCAGAGATCGGCATTACAACGACCCCGCCCTGCCCGGGGCTCGAATGTGAGTCACTCGATTGGAAGTTCAACGCCCGACCACTTGGCTACCAACGTTCCAAAGGAGAAACTTTTATAATTTAAGTGGAGTTTGTAATTAAAAAAAGGGTTAACATTTCAGTTTAACCATACCGTCATAATCCACCTCGTTGACCATGTCTTGTAGCTCTGTTTCCGTGGGGTTTTGCCCCAGGGATCTCATTATCGCTCCTAACTCCCGGGTGGTAATATAACCGTTGCCGTCTTTGTCGAAAAACTTGAAAGCATCTCGGTATTCTAAGAAAAATAAATTAGTTTAACCTTGAGAACAATGAGAATATCCTGGTCAAAGGAGCTATAGAGCCTTTTCACATTACCCAAGGCGGTTATTATAATATTGGCTGGTTCGAAAATGATAATTACCAATTATTCCACGATTTACTGCTGGATACGAGGTGATACTGGTAACAAACCAGGCGAGTATCGCCGAGTTTGTTATCACCTCGCATCCAACAAGGGGGAATCGAATGAATGACTGGGATGAACGATGTGGACATTTCAGTTTGGTCTAAATGAAGAGATGGCATGAAAAGGTGGGAAGATTTGTGGCGCAGCGTTGACAGTTTACTTGACACGTGTGGATAGCTAGCGAGGCAGAGAGCTGTTCTTTTGGAATATTTCTTCCACAATCTTCTCTAACGTCGTCTATATCCTGGAAAATTGTGACAAATGAAAAAGGTTTACCTGAAGATCGTAAGGAATAACTACCGATCAACTTCCTGGAAGTTTAAAAGGAAAAGACCCAAATATGAGGTAATATGAAGTATAAGCTATGTCGAATTTCCGAAAGGAAATGAGTCGGTTTTTGGATCTTTCCGTGAATCTTAAGCAGCTTTTCCGCTTCATCCAGTCGCTTTTGCTGTAACTAAATAGTTAACAATCCTTTTCAAATGTTTCGTATTAAACTACCATTTTGCGGCTTTTGTAGTTTCCACGATGGCATTGCCCATTATTATGTCCGCGGTACAAAGCTTAGGAAATCTGCTTTTTTCAGCCATTTCCGACGGAAGTTTCGCTTTCCACCGAATAATTTTACACTCACTTCAGAAGACACTTGATGCACTTATTTCCCATATATGTATTATAAAAGTCAAACACAGCATATGTAGGGCTGATTACCACGATTCAGTGAACCAATCAGAAAGCTAGTAATGCACCATCTAAGGTTAAAGAAAAGTCGCGAGAGTTCATGTTTTAACGGAGCCCCATACCTTAGAAAATTTGGTAACCCATCGACCTCAAAAAGTTTGGTTGTCACGTGACTATCCGTACGTACGTTGGAAAAATAAGAGAGAAGCACCATTACCATAGATACACGTTTGATATTGGACATCTATGTTATGGTTTATTAACAGGGTATCCGCTGACCAGTATCACGTAACCATATCGCGGGCTCAGGTTATGAGCATGCCGCTGACTCAAGTTAGGTTATTGTGCTGGGGGGAGAAGGAGGGAGTACGTGTAAAGGCAAATTTGGGCGCAAATCAACCCCTGGCGCGTTGTTCACTTTTCTTCCGACATTCTTACACAATCGTATTTTGGAAAGTCCCTGATATTGCGTACGTAATTTCTACAATCTTGGTTACGCATAGTGGGCCGGAAAAATAGCAAAACTACACGCTGAACAATCACATACTCACAATTGATCATTTCTTAATTTTCTGATCGAAGAAAAGTAAATCCTACTTTTCCTTTATGGTTAGTTATTGCAATGAGTAGCTCCGCTTTTAGGCTTGGCTAAATCGATAAATTAGAATTGAAACCAATGTCTCCCCATCAAAAAACTTGAACTGGTAACCGACAACCGTATGCTATAGAAGCTAAGAACTACTTAAGTTGTTGAAAATCTTCAGTTGGTTGTCAATAACTCAACAGTTGACACTGAGTTTCAAACACAACAAACTCGGACACGTGATGTTAGTCAGCGAATGAGACATTCTGTTTATATAACGCGCATCGTATATATTCAGTGTAATGCCCTCTTAGTTTAAACAACTGTTATTTCTATTCCCGATCAGCCGCGATATTTGTATACCTATTGGTCTGCAAATGCGATAATAGTTTTAATAGAAAGGGTTTTTAGTTTTCTCGTATAAAAGTGGCCAAAAACGCAGTATTTTTAATGAGATAATCAGAGTAAGTTAGCGGTTCTGGGAATGACAAGTGATTAAATAAACCGTTTCTGACATATTCTGAACCTGAATGTGAAGGATACACTTGTACCAGGAAGCAGGAGTCTGTCTTTTCATTCGTTTGTTTGTGATAGACGTCCGTGGAAACATTTGAGCAACACAGATGAATAAAAAATTAAACTGACTTGGATCACAGCAGGTTTTTAAAAACTTTGTTATATTTTTTATTTCCTTTCACCACAGAAAATACGCAAATATATTTAGAAGATTATTCAATGGTGCGATTTTTTGTAGTCAAAATAATTAATCAACTAAGTTTGCTAAATGCCAGTTGACATATCCTTTGTGTTCATTTTCGATATTTGCATATTTTGTATGTTTTTACGTAGCCCTGTCTTACTGTACCAGATTCTTTAAACTTAAGCTTTTTCAATTCAATCGCTTTCTTCATTCGGAAGATCTTTCCTACAGAGACAAAGCGCACACAGTTTAATTAAATTATTTTAAAGCGCTGCTGTTTTCGAACAAGGGAAGTTAGATGTCAAAAATTACCTTCAATCTGCTCTTCGGTGAGTTTATCCTGCAAAATAATAAAAGACATTTAATTGGCAACTCACCTCAAACCAAGTTGTTTCAGGGGAGAAGGTAAATGGAAAAAAGATGGAAGAATCATTTCAGCAAAGTTCCATGGTTCAAATTTCTATGACGGACAAGAATTTGGTCAAAACCAGACAAATCGGTAAATAGTAATTATTGTTCGATCGATCCATGGCAAGATTTGAATGATTTGCATTGTCCCTTGCCAAACACCTTTCTGGATTCTGATTTCATTTTCAAGAATGTTTCCTGTTTGAGCGACACATCAGATAAAATGGTACCTCTATATCCATTTCAGTTTGCTCAGCGACCGAGGTTTCAAACTTTCCTCCACTAGTGAAATACCGCTTTATATCAGAACGATAGCAATCGGTATTGCATGTACTTTTCCTCTGATCCTAGCTCACATCAAAGTAATTCAATTGAATAATAATAAACCTTTTCCTTGCGCACTTTAAACAATCTATTTTTAGTCGATAAACTTTCGCATGCGTCAGCTCGACTGGATAAGCAAATTAATGATCCACTTTGCTTCCTGGGAAAAGAAAACAAAAAAGAAACCAGCAATTAAACGCAGCCCTAAGACATTTCTGGAATCCGTTTTCAAACATGCGTCAATAATTTTCACTCACTTTTTTTTTTCACTCCGATGTTAAGATCTGTAAGATAAATTGTCTTAAGTCTGAACCGAACAAACGCTTTCAAGTACACAAAAAGACCTAACTATAGCTGTCTTTAGAAACTCAACTTTCCATATACTTTTCATGTGCCTTAGATTGAACAAATAGTCGGCTAGCATTTTCCGGTTTTCCTTATATTATAATTATTCAACATTTGCAGTCTGTATCAAAAGCGAGGCAACAGCAAATCTCCCGGTCATTGATCAGAATAAGTGTACAAAATCATGTTCTAGACGTCAGCTACTTCCAGTCTTGTCTTCCTGAACGGTATCGGGGCACGGCGGAAGCGTCAAGATTTTGTTTGGCCATTAAAAAAGGAAGGGTCTAAGAATGAATGTTGGTAAATATTCAGAATTCCTGGTTTGGTTCGGATGAATACACCTACTAAAAGCGATCAAAAAGGTACAAGATTTCTTGATGGCTTTTTTCGCGAAAAATCTATCATCTATGTTATTATTTGTTCAGTAGACTAGGAGAACTGAGATCTCGCAGGGCTCCAGCTGAGGTGAAACGTCACATACTGTGATACCATTTTGCATAACAAGTTGCAAAATATTGTTTTCTGGTGTTATGAATAACACGACATTCAAGTCACCGTATTTACCCACTTTGAGTACTTTATCCCAGCAGGTGCTGAGTCAAACCTATATTAAACCAAATAAGATTCATTCTGCAAAACAATGGCAACAAACTTGGAATCCATTTTACACAAGGCTTCTTTGATAACATCTCTTTAGAAAAGCTATGGTTCTTATAGTACCAAAATTTATGATGGAAGTGTGCGCGAAAAAGGAATTTGACACGTTTCAAGTCAGAGCCGACCGAAATTTAATGAAATTAAAATTTGTGAAGAACAAACGAAAACATCAGTATCGGTTTTGACATTTATTGAAGAAGTAAGTGACAATTGTTTTTCTTTCTTCGGTTCCTTTACGATAAATTATGGAAAACATATCTTGGTACATATGTGAGACGCGAGTAAGGCATCGGAAATGCTCATTTTGCTTCATATAACGTATCCTAAACAGGGTTTTAGCCAGAAAAAATATGACTGATGCAAAGTCCATGGTTAAATTCTCCTCCTAGGTATTTACCATTGTTTTACTTTCACCCTTTAGCAAAAAAAAAACAACAACAAAAAACGAAGAAAATGCCTGAGATAAGTGCCTCGGTTTGCCTGATACTGGCTACGGCCCTGCTAAGAGATATCGAGTTGTTTAGCAGAAAGTTGACGATCGAAACGTCTCAGTTAAGTTTGCTAAGAGTAGTGTCGCGTTATATGGATAAATTTTGATTCAGTTTAATCCAGTGATGAAATTCAGCAGTTACTTTGGAAAATTACTTCACCATTCGCCCAAAACAAGTAGCGGGGTTTTTAGTGATTTCTATTTTTATCCTTATCGGATAAATATAGAAGTATAGAGCTTTTAAAATGACGGAAACTTCAAAGCAATACTCAATAATCATACCATGCTAGTCACGTTTCCATAACACAGTCGCACTGAGCTGTCGCATGTGTAGTATACCTTTAAGTCATGCCTTTAGTCATCGGGGTAGCCTATTAGAAAAATGGTGAAAATGGAACTACTCCAGAGGCGAGGCCACTTTCAGTGCTAGATTTTTTTTAACACTACAAAGAGGTTTTTCACTTTGTTTTACAAAACTTTATAAAAGCAGTTCTAAATACAAAGTCCTGAATACAAAGGCTTCATCGTTTTTTTTAGAACACATGACTTTTAGCGGTTTCAATTGAACGTCCTACCTTAAGTGAGCTATGAAATCAATTATTGCATGCTGTTTGTCCTCTTTTGGCTGTTTAGTGGATATATTCGAAATATTATAAAATGATTATGCAATCTTCGAGCTTTCAAAATTCAGCTGTTATAATGCATGATTAGCGACAAAACCGCTGAACGAAATAAAGTCTGTCCAGATCTAGGTAGTCAGAGTGTGTAGTTTGTGTAGGTTAGCGCGGCAGTTCGCATTTAGTCACTACGAATGAATTCAAGAAGGCTTTGGTGTCCGAAGACAACACGATATCCATACTGACTTAAAAAAGAGGAAGACTTGATGCGAAAGTCACTTAATTTACTCCTCGTGAAATAGTCCGTTTGCACAAGACGAACTAATTTGGACTGAAGAATGATTGCCAATTAGCCGTCCTTTGTTGATGAAGAAGTTAATCACCAAGAACAAATATATCTGACAGATCTTAAAATTATGTCCAAAATAATACAGTCTTGCATGTTTCTAGTTGATGTTTTTTCGGGGGCCAGTTCAGTTCTAGCTAAGAATTGTTTGGCTGATAATTTTAAGATACGCGCCAAAGAATATAGTAGAAAAAAGGTGAACGAAATCACGTAATGTTAGAATTTCTGATAATGTATAGTTTTTCTTAAGTGTATTTAATTTGCATATATAAATGAGAGCTTAAAAGAAATGACATTTCTACGTGAATTTCAACAATTTAAGAATGTCACAATCTTATTTTTTTTTGTGCTCCTTCAGTTAGGAGTTTTCCTTTTTCATTAGTTTCAATTTATATGGGTTTTCGGTCGAACTCGTCATCTAGCTTTATTTTCAATCCATTTGAAATTCAAATTTGGAAGATCTTTCGCTGGCGTATCTAGAATTCTCAGTTCCGCCCTTGCACGAGAAGTTGTATGTCTTCCTGTTATAGGAAACATGGACTCAAATAACCCTTAAAAAGCTCTTTACTGTTGCAACACCTATTCACCCACTCAAGTGGTCCTGTTTTGACATTTACAGCTTACAATTTCAATCACAAATGCAATAATCATAATCATTATTTCTTATTGAATTTTTTGAATATAAAAGAAAAGCCGCAGACCTCGGCAAGACCTTTTCTTTTTAAACGCTATTCTCAAAATTCAAAAGAAATGAATTTTCCATGGATTCAGGGCCAGTCGCTCAAGGCGAAACAAACAAGTCGAATTTTTCATGACTGATCTTTTACTGAATTTTTAGAAGGAAATTTCATTTTGTTTTCTCGATAAGTTAAATCTGAAATCTTCTGTTTTGTTTTTACACCTGAGCACCGGCAAAAGCGAGGTCACGTAAGGTTAAAGCTAAAGCACCGCACTACCTGCAGTTAGTGTTAGACCATTTGAAATTATTTACACCACTGAGATTCTAGAAGTAAAATATATTGAGCTCTGAATGTAAATTCTAGAAATACCTCAATTTTAAACCGTTGCTCGGCTTTAAACGACATCTTCCGTCTCAAATCTTGAAGTTGCGAAACCTGTGGCCGCTAAAACTTTAAGAAGAGCTCGAAAAATTTGAAGGAACCACGCATTGTCAAAGTTTGATTTAAAAACGATATAATTAATTCTTGCACATGGCTGAAAGGCTATTTTCTAGAAAACAGCCACCGAAATGTAAACAAATAGAAATGAGTTTATTTAGAAGGGTCTTGTTACGAAATCTCAATCAACTGAATGAAAAAGAAAATCTGTGCGAAAACGAACTCTGCATGGTTTAATTTCTTAACCCGCCATCTGCGGCGAACATTATGCTGTAAATGATTCGCGCACGGATGTAGTCAGCGATTCAATATTCTCTTTCCTCGTTCAGTTGTTTGATTTTTTCAGACAGCTCTTGTGAGATTTATTTCCTCTATATATTCAAGTTAATGAAAGCCTTGTGACATCAGAGCTCGGATAAAATCACATTTCCGGAGAATATTTCTTGCGAGTGAAGAGCTGATGCCCGCTTATTGATATCTAGATAGACAAAGAAATCACACTATTTACGCTTTCAAAATGAACATGACACTTCGGGCGTCGTAATTACACAATTCTATATTGCAAATTAAATATTCTGTTTTTGAAAGCAAGAATTGAAACATGGTTAATGAGAAATTAGTCCCTTTTGGATTTTAATGTGGGAATAATATTTCAGGAATATATGTTTAGAAATTCTCATTTCACTTCGCTATCCGAATTTTAGTGGAAAATATTCGGTTTGCTTCTTGATTACCGTTCATTGCCAGCGAATTTCTAATTTACATACAACCGAAATTTGACTGTACTCACTAGAAACCAGTCTGATTAAATTCGTCGTTGAACACTTTTGTTGTTACAATTCTGTGGTCTAACTTGGATATTTTTTCACACATTTAAATGAATATTCATAACATGTATATCTCGCCATTTAAAACGTCTGGGAAATTGAACTTAAGTGTCATTTTCCCTATTTTCGATAAATGTCAAAATAGGTGAAAGAAGAGAGCATTAGGCTTGAAAGTTGATGGCGTTTTCGCATCGGGTTACAAGAAAAGATCAAGATCTCCAAATCGAAAGGCTGTTCATTTACTGGAAATCGCTAATATTCTTTGAGTTTGTTTTTTTTCTTTGGCCTGTCAGTATATTAGCCGCCAACAGTTTCTCCTAGCGCCGAGAGAGGGAAAACGAAGTTGCACTTACCATGAGTAAATTCGAAAGGTAGCCCGGGAGCTTCGCTGATTCGGTGATTTTTTCGCGCTATTGAATCATCAATTTTATAAGATTCTTTTAACAACCCCAGTCATAGTATACTTGCTTGTGGTGCACCATCGTCACTCGATACTTACAGCCTGAACACAAAATTTATTCTTTATAAACAATAATTTGCGATCTACCAATCGTGAAAGGAATTTTTAATTAGGTATTTCATGACGATTAAAATTTCATTATTTATTTTCGAGATTTTGTGTCAGATGATCCCGCGGCTCTAGCTAGACCTGAATACAGTTTATTATCAGCAATTATATTTGATTCATGTATTCAGAGCAAAAAAATTGAATTTTCCCTTGGCATTGTTTGCTATGGGGAAATTACAGCGGAACTCAACTGGCATTATTATTTATCAGAATAAAAAAATAAATTAAAGAACGCTAAAGATTTGCCATTGATAGTCTAAAAGCCTTCTTTGTAAAAATCTTTTTAAGGCATATTTAATATGGAGGAGGCGAATAGGTTTTTTTCAAAGGCACCTTTTTTTCCACGTATTTATTTTTGCCATGCCAGGGCGCAATGTTATGGTATTGACGGAAATATTATCGCTGACCTTCCCAACAAACAGTTTCCAATGGAAAAGCCAAGGCAATCTATTCTTGAGCTTGAAGGTTTCTAAATCATAAATGTTATTGTGAATTAGGTCAACACATTGAAAACCACAAAGCTTGCTACGTTATCACTAAACATTTTCATTCATTTATAATTGATTCCACAAAGTTGAAGCATTGAACTGATTTTCTATTCCACATCGGTCGCCCCGCTAAAACCGCAAATTATTTAGGCGCTTCTCAAATGGGAACTGTGTAGTTTTAATCTTATTAAAGCTAACGAAGTGGAAAGTAAACCTATTATCTCATGATTCTATTTCAAACCGGCAAGAGAACGCATTTAATCTGCTCCATTACGTGGTTATTTTATAGACTGCGATTCAGTGTCCGATTCATGTAAGGCTTAGATGATTGAGATTGACATAGCTGGAAAGTTGTGCGCCGGCAAAGCTGTGTCCTTGAAGAAACGCAACAACACAATTTACCTTAATTATTGTTGGTTAGGCTCAGAAACAAGGAATCACTAGACTGAACTCCATCTGGGAAAGATTCCAGATTTATTATAGATCGCGTCAAAATAAAAGCAAACGAGTTTGTCGATATCATAGTCCACCTAACACGAGTCAATACCTAGCACTGGTCAATACCACATAATGTTGGAATATAGCAATTGATTAAATAAGGTCAAGATTTAATTTAACCACGAATATTCTTTACGTTTGAAATTTTTCCTAAATTTAAAAGCTATTTACTTACACGACAATCGCACGTGCTCATACTCAGTTATAAACGTGGACATATTTTCGACAGTTTGAAACCCTGATGCACTTCCCTTGACAAACAATCTGTACAATAGCTGTCTTGGTGGCTTTAATCGCCGTTAGCTTCACCATTATACTCTTGTAATTTTCTTCGTTAATTATCTGATTACTGCATAGCCTAGCAGAACCTTTACATCAGTCTTAATTAAAGGCCAGTAAATTATTTACCACCCAACACATTGATCTGATAACTGCATAGTTTAGCAGAACCTTTGTATAAGCTTTAATTAAAGTCCAGTAAATGATTTACGACCCAACAAGACTATCAGTGCAAGATATATCTAAATGTTTGTTTGGCTTATGTAGCGCGAAACTGAATATACCATTTACCGAATTTAGGCCTCGTCTAAACAACACCGGAGGAATTTAAAAACGCAGCTTTATTTCTATGGTTAAGCTAATCCAAATCCATCACGAAAACGGAGCTTTTCGAAAACTTTCTTCCAACCGTACCGGAAGAATTTACTGCAAACGCCGGCTTTGCGTTTTAGTACTGGACAGAAAACATTTTGACACCGGAGCTTTTCGAAAACGATGACATCAGGATAACATTGTGATTTTCCTGTCCGAGTTTTTTTCAACCACAACTCCAAAATGACCGCGGTGATTGTCGCGTTTTTAAATTCCTCCCGCGTAGTCTGGACGGAAAACAATTGATGCGTATTCAGAGTGAAACCTCCGTTTTCAAATTCCTTTGGCCTAGTGTGAACAGGGCTTTTGGCGCCTAATGTTCCACTTCTTGACTCGGTTTGTAAATGTCTCATGGTAGCTAACAGAAGTGTGGATGTATCGGGCAGTAGTGGGCGCTTTCCATTCGGCCCAAAATGTCGGCTTGAATATTCAGAAATTTCCAGTAACGAATGGAACAACATTTTCCTTAATTTTCTTAAAACAGGAAAACTTTGCGAGGTATGCACAAGTTGTCGAAAATTTCTCGCTTTAGAATTTCCGTTGGACAGTTCACATATCGGAAATTTAACAGTTTCGGATTTTTCGGAAACTTTCCAAGTAATATAACAAACACGAAAGACCGTTTTGACCACATTTCCAAACACCGAGAGAAGAGAGTTGAAATTGTTATTGAAGAACTTCTAGGTGTTTGAAAATGTGGTCTAACACTGTCTTGAGTGTTTGATATATCTTCTCAATCGAACCTAAAAATGACTAAGGAGAAAATGGAGAAATAAAAGCGTAAAAATATATGCTAATTAAGATCAATTATCAAACACCATCACGGTCGTCTAATCTTGATGAATTATCGCTTCGTAACTTCGAAATTTTTCTTTGAATGAAAAGTGACCTTGGCATACACAATTTTCCAAAGTTTCCTATCGAGAATTTCCGTTCTATTTGATTTTCCTTCCAGAATTACCGAAATTTTAGGTTGAATGGTTCACACTTTCGGA
>OZ026605.1:902200-912200 GCA_964020085.1 Micromussa lordhowensis | reverse complement strand
GCTACACTGGTAATGGCTTAATTGATAGCTAATGTGTTCCACAAGTTCCTTTCGCGTAGCTGAAAGAACCAGGCTTGTATTAACACATTAAATCCATCAAAAAATTAAAACGAGTGACTTGGAGCAAGTCTACTAAAAAGCATACAGAAAATGTTCTTGGTTATTATGAAAAGTCTCCTTGCAACAATAAGTAGGTACAGTACTAGAGTGGTTTTCAAATGAGTGTCCAAAAACCAAAACCAAACTAATTACTTACCAATTAGACTACTCAGCCAATCTCAAACCGTAGTAAAACCAAAACTAAAGTAACTGCCTGATTACTTTCGACGCTCAGTTGAAAACCGCTCTAACATCAACAAAAATAATAAATAATTGGCCTAAAAATATATGTATATCCAATGTTGCAGGAGATAAGGTCCTGAACTTTTATCTTAACAATAAGGCGTTTACGGCATTTCAAATTACAACAAAAACGTTGTCTATCGTTGATTACACTAAAAATCTTAACTTAATTACTTTTAAAATTTCTTCTACAATCAGATCAGTGAATTCTGGCAAATGTGTTACGCGAGGACTAGTAGATCTTCTCAAAAAAGAATCTTTTTTACCAGACAAAGTCTGACTTTCAATGCTCCTCAAAAGAGCCGTTTAAAACAATTGTAAACAGAAATGAACGTCAGCAGGTGAATCAACACATACAGACAACTCATTTGCAGAAAAGCACTCTTTTGACATTCACTACCGCTCCTTGTAAAACAACAGTGCTTGTTTCTAATCGTGTTTCAAAAAAATATATACAGCTCTTGGTTGTGTTTCACGAATTTAGTGAATATAGTTGAATTCAACGCGGCAACAGAACTTGCGAAATGTTCTTCTTGCCCCGACGTTCAACCAGTTATATGTACAATATTGCACTATGAAGTCTTACCAAAGTACTTACAATATTGGTTTCGTTAATTTACCCAAGAATAATAAAAATCCGTTCAGTTCGAACATGCCGTCTTTTCAGCCAATCAGATCCAAAATCAAAGACAGGTGGATTGATTGACTTTCCTCAACCTCGATCCCAGGCTCCGTTAACTCCCCTAGAATCGAGGTTGGACTTTCCCGTGCTTTGATGGTATATGCTTTTTACTTTGAGGTCAGGATGGGTTATTCTCATTTGTCGTTAGTGCTTCAGTTATTAATGCTTTTACATGTTGTATGATGTACCTCTTCAGTATCTGAAACAAATTTACGTATTACAATAAGTTTATCCTAGCTATGTTATTGAAACCGCACTATGTGTGTCATTCAGCCAGCTTACATGTAATATGTAAGAGTGCTGAAAGTCGACATCAGTTTATCTTTGTTTCGCCGATACTGCACCGTCCTGTACATCTATATGCGATTAACACAAAGGTCAAGAACTAGAAACCCAACGAGTCCATGTTTGGGTAGTAGGCTAAAATCTGATAAGCTTCGTTTAAAACTGAGATAGACACCTTTGGATACGTGGTTTTATTAATAGCTGCAGAGCATGGAGTCCTTTGCTCGGCCTTGCTACTTCTGATGGCAAGGATTTGACAGACGCTATACGTACGTCACGTGCTGCACACCCAGAAGTACAGGCGTTCCATCAGATGGTAAACGTGGCTCAGAGACACCCTCTCCATCCGCAGTACCATTTTGGCGGGAATCCGTAGACGCGGTTAGCTTTTCGCGGGAAGAATATTCATCCGTTCCCGCGTCCACCTCCAGTTCTTCGATGACAATGCCGTCAACTTTATCCACGTCTTCGATGACTTTTTCCACAACAAACTCCTCTCGTCCGTAGCGCCAAATGAGACAACCAAAGATCAAGAATGCGACAATAGAAGGGATGAACGCAATCCCCTTAACCGCCAACGCGAAGTCGAGGAATTTTGAATTCATGCGAGGGTCTGCTGTCGCGAAGCTTTCGTTTGTGGCTGGATTGATGTTCTGGGATCTCCATGCGTAAGACAGAATGGTTTCGTTTGCAGTTTCTAAAAACTTCGTATCAGTGACGGTGTAGATATATCCTCCAGGATTAGTGTACTGGCCAAATACGAAAGGGCTGTAAAAGATCTGGTTTTTCCACATGTTTAAGTCCAATATGATAACCAGCATAATGATTCCATAGTTGAACCACTTACCAGTGATGTGAACATGCCAGTTTTCCTTCTTCAAGAAGCGCGGCAAACGGAAGTAAAAGGAAGCAGTGTCTACTCCGGGGAGTTTGATATCCATATTCCCTTGAAAGTGAGGGAACTCCCAATCCTTGAAAAAAAAATTTATAACAATCGTATCTATGACAAAATTATCAATCGTGATAATGATCGTATCTATAACAAAATTGTCAATCGTGATTGGTTCTCCGCGAGCCTCTTTGTCGCGTAATCGGCGCGCGATCACGTGGGTGTCTAATTACAGGTATCCGATTTGAACTTTTTGTAACTGGATACCCGCGTGATTCACGCGTGAATTACGCGCGCTCTAATAGCTTCTTTCTTAATGTTTCCTGCAGTTTTTAAAACTAATGGAAAGCGCTACTGACTTTTGCCCTCAAAAGAAGTTCTCCAAAGACTTTTTAATTTCGAAATTCGTTCTAAATATGATGATTTAGTAACTGGACCTTGTGTAATCGCGCTCAATATCAAGATAGTAGACAATCGGCTTCTGATTGGCCAACTTGGGTATGGTAAATAGCTTGAACTTGGTTAGTAAGAGCCGGTGATACAACTGGATGTATTATATTTCTAGACCTCCACATCCATTGCCAGCTTATATGGTCATACATTTTAGTCAATGCCCTGAATGAAATTAAAGAGGTACTGTATACAGTGCAATAATCCTTGTCAATAGTCCTGCTAATCATTTTCTAATGCAATAGGTTCGCAATGCATAGTTGACGGGTTACGCCCACATACATGCAGCCCAACAAAATGTTGTTGACACTAACCTGCATGACAATCAGCAAGTCCATCACAAGAATGAAAGATGCCAGAAAAGCCCGAGACAGCTCATTGGTTGAAACAAAGTCTCTATTCAGGGAATCCCACTTAATAAAATCAGATATTATTCCAGTAGCAACAACGGCGGTGGCGATAATCAACACTATCCAGAACATGTATATGCGCGTCCAACCTGTTTTCCAAACCTTCCGTAAGTATTTGTTCCAGTCTGGGTACAGCTTATCCTGAAACACAAGTTCACACAGCTGACTATAAGTATATGTTTCAAAAAGTACCATTCAAAATGTTCACCTTTACTACTCAATACAAATATAAATATTTACAGATGTACATGTATCTGCTTAAGGTGTACAATGTTGGTAATTTGTGCTAGCACACATGCCCATGCAAATCATTTATCATCACCCATTTGGTGAGTATAATTTTTGGGATTACAAGATACCCAAAAAAGGTTTGGTTTGTGAATCATTGCAGAGAGAGGGTAGGCATCTTTCTGGGCAAGTGAAAATAACACGGGGCAAGTTTGAGCACTGGGTGTTACTGTTAGTATAATCTTTCTTTACCCATTTCTGTTCTCTCAATCAACCTAATTTGTAATCAGTCAGTCACTTGGTCAGACAGTCATTCAGTCAGTCAGCTGCTTAGTCAGGCAGCTTGTCAGTCAGTCAGTCAGTGATTCAGCAACTTAGCCAGACAGTTGGTCAGCCAGTTAGTGTATCTTCTTTTTGTCTCTTTCTGTTCTCTCAAGCAAGCTAATTTGTAATCAGTCAGTCACTTGGTCAGACAGTCATTCAGCTGCTTAGTCAGTTGGTCAGCCAGTCAGTCACTTAGTCAGACAGTCAGTCAGTCATTCGCTTAGTCAGAAAGTCAGTCAATCAGCCAGAGAGCAACTTAGTCAGACAGTCGGTCAGCCATACAGTCACTTAGTCAGTCAATCAGACCAGTAGTCAATCAGTATCTCCCTTACCTGCAACATCATGTCTGTAACCATCCAAGCTGTCACAAAATCACCCATCCATGTCCCTAGACCTGCTGCCTTCATGAAGCTGTCATTCTGTATCCCCAGGTAGCTTGTTACTTGATACAGCGATAGTTGATCTCCGCCAGCACTCAAGAATCCATTGTAGATGAAGGAGAAGATAAACAGGGACACCAATGTGGTTAAAAACATCACCATCCACGAGCCACTATCACGCATGAACATCGACAGCCTCATCCATCGGTTAAAAAGCAGTTTGTGAAAAAAGAATTTTCCTACCAGCAATCCAACTACAATTGCTAGGAGCCACATGAACACTTTCAGGACAGACCATCCTCCTGGGGGATACCTACATGTACACACAAAGAGCATAATATAACACCGTCAACTGACTGTACAGTCATGTAGTTAGCACAGTAGAAGATCATGTGTACTAAAGCCATCCACAGTTGAATGTTGATCAATACCCTCAATCGATACTCTCAATCAACCCTTGGTCGATATCAGCCGACACTTTATCAATTCTTGATTAACATCTCAATTGACACACGATCAACACTTGATAAACAGTCAGTCAATAGTTGGCTAAGTATCAACTGACTCATATGCATCAATTAAAAATTAGTTGACTCCTATTGGAACAAAACATAGCCCTACAGCCCTAAAGTTACAAATGGGTTCATTCTGTACCTGTAACTGACAAAGGCAAAGTCATTCCCAACAAGAGGAATGGTGCAGTTTGCCCTGCTATGCGATACTGGATCCTCAGCATAGATAAAAAAATTACAGAAAATCACAAAATATGCAACAAACAGTCTTGCATAGGGATGCTGGAAATAATATCTGCCATTTTTCTTCTGGATGCGGACCTTGTGTTTGATCTTGTCAGTATGCTGCAAGAAAAACAAATTTAACAGATTGATTTATTCTTGAACTTGAAGAATACAGTGTACATGTAAATACCATTTGGTGCAAAAATATGCATCTACTAGTAGACATCTCTATGTGAGCATTAATAAATTCATGTCACTGAAGAAAATTCAATCATACCACAGCCACCAAAGACTTTTTTTGAAACCCCCCCCCCCCCCTACCATTTGTCTTGGCTCTTGAAGTCCCTAGCTATCAGAACTGAAACAACCAATCCTAGCAGTTGGGTGTAGAACTTATATTTATACCTTAATTGTACCTTAGTTCGTATTTTGGTGAGATGTAGCCAAACCAAAATACATGCACCCATGGTGAGACCAAACAAACTTGAAGTGCCCGATAACAACTTGGCAAGTAAATTTGTGGAAAATAAGAGTTTTTTTAAACAGTCACAATCGAGGAAATTGTAATTTTTATGACTATTGTGGATATCAAAAAACCTCGTCCAATAATTGTTTATAAGCTTACGTGAGGCCAGGTGTAGTTGTAAATAACAATAAGCTTAATTGAACAAGGCAGCGGATTCAAACATCTCTGTACTTACACAAAGAAGCTGAATTAAAAATTAATAGTCAGTCACCGAAGGATTAGTGATCTTGGCTGCCTGCAACCAAGCTTTAAAGTATTTTCCATTTGATCGTTGTATCGCGCGACACACTGCGAGTATCTATAAAGCTGTAGTACGCAACAAGTTCGTAATTTCCTCGCTTAAATATGAGACTTCATTCGACAGAAGAATGGGCTATATATATTGATGGGCATGAAAGAGGGTTGCAGCTACAGGCAAAAATTCCGACTAGCTAAACGAAATAAGCTTTACGCGCGTTTTTCTTGTTTATAACGAGAATCGATGTAAGGCTGACATATTCAAAAGGCAAAAAAATATGGTCTTCACCAGAATTCGAACTCTGATCTGTTGTATTGGCTTTCGAAATTATAGCTTGGTTATTTACACCCCGAACGAAAACAATAACGCTGCTACACACCTCAATAGTTGGGGAAGCGGGATTTTGCAGCTCACTTTCACCCGTTTGGGCGACATCGTCTGCTGTTGATCGGTCAACGCTATCAGCCATTTTCCGGGCCTGTTATTTACTAACGCTTAAGTTGGCTCTTATCCTCACCCAAATGCATTGTTTAATATTCTAAGCATGTTCGATAGAACTCGAAATTTCTATAAAAGTCGCGCCCGTTATCACCTGTTCAGAGCTACTACGTCATGTATGCCTACACTACCTTTCTCTTTTTTAAAAGTTCGAAAAAAAGAATCCGGGAACTGATGGGAAATGAAATCTGAGACGTTTACCATCCGCTATTTTTGAAGGAGTAAACCCCGCCGAAGCCTCCCCTGGGGTAATCGATGACAATTTTTAAATAATTGTATTAACTTATAGTGCAGTGCGAATTAATGTTAGGTTATCCAGACTTTTATTATCCAACTTTCATACACTGTATGAATTCCGATTTTCTGATTGGCTGATTTGTACCACGTGATACTGGGTTATGACGAAACAACCTCCTTGACGTCATTATCGTGGTGTAATAGCCGTGGTGTAAATTCAATACACCACTGTCATTACCCCATGGCTTCGGCTGACTCAAAATTTGGCGATTTCTTTGTGCAGTGTATTCAATTTGAATAATAAAAATGTTAACGCACTCATTGCTCGTGAATTACCGGGATTTACCTGCACTCGTTCACTAACAATAAACTCGAAATTTTCAATACCGCACTCGCAAAGCCTCGTGCGGTATTGAAATTTCTCGTTCATTGTTAGTGAACTCGTGCAGGTAAATCCCGATAATGCACTCGCTGAGTGCGTTAACCTGTAATTAGTCTACATCATAAAAATATAATCGATATATCGTAGGCAATTGTGGGGTTGAAATACCATGTAGGTCATTTCCAAATTAGCGTTGGTTTCGAGATATCCTAGAAAAAGGTTAGTGAAAGAGGGGAACATTTTAGTGCCCATGAGTGTGCCGTGGATTTGAAGATAGTGGTTATCATTAAAAGACCTCATTCATTCCCAAAGAACCATGCGAATGAGGTCACAGGGTATGCCAGAGGGAATGGTATTATGAAAGGAGGTACGTAAAAATGATCATAAGCATTAATACCTTCATTATGTGGGATATTAGTGTATAATGATGAAACATCCAGTCTAACTAGAAAGGAATTAGCGGGTTATTTACTGATGGTAAGGAAGAAGTTAAGGTGGTCGTTACTGTCTTTACCATAGGTTGGCAGTTTATGATCTGGAGGTTGAAGATGGTAGTCAACGAATGGGATATGCGCTCAGCGAGATGGCTATTAGATGAAACAATATGGCCTCCTGGATAACCCGGTTTATGTACCTTGGGAAGAATGTAAAATATTCCTGGTTTAACGTCAGTCCGTATTAGGTATTGTTTCACGTTTGGGTTTTGTCGTTGATGAGTGTCCTCGTGCATTTTGTTAACATGGTGACACGTTTTTGTATGCCAGAAGTAATGTCTTCGTTTTTCCGTCCCGGCAGATGGTCCATAAGTTTGCTCCAAGAGACTAGATCATGGTCTTTTGTTCACTCTTAATCCCAAAAATGGTCCCAAAAATTAACTTTATTACTCACGATACAAGGGTTGTCAAGTCGATGCAGTGTTGACCATGTTTCCCCAATATTAGAAGAGGATGGCATCCAAAATTCCTCATGGACACCTCTATAACAAGGACACCTGCATAAATTATGGGCACCTCCTTAGACTCCTCCATAATATTGACACTCATCTCTGCCCCTTTAGGTGTCTATCATAGACGTAATTGACTGGAGTAGGAAGATAAATGAAGATAAGACCTGCTAAGTTCTTTGAATTTATAGACAAGTCCTTTGCCAAACAGAGACAAGTAGACAGTAACTATGTTGAACAAATAACTTTATTGTGAATTCAGCTAGACATCTATAGTTGGTACAACAGTCTGCAGACTGGAGTTAACACTCTGTAAACTCTGCCGCCATTCCTCCAGCCGATCCCGTAATTCTTGCCACTGGTTGTTTCCAAAAGTTCGATGTGTTGCTGAGCTGTTGACAAAAGGTCAATAATGGTAAACAAAGAGGTCAGTTTTTGGCTAACTTGGTTCCAGAGGCCGGTTTACTAAACGACGACGATTTGTTTCGTTTCATTTGCAGAAACAAAAAATCCTCTGGGACCAAGATGGGTCTTTCGTCCATCATTCAAGGAATCTGCTGAGTTTTGGGAAGTCCTAAGACTACCGTGTACCCTGGGTTTAGGGAATAACCAGACTTGATACCACGCGCCTAAACTTAGTCTGCTGTGGCACATCCATGTTGACATGATAAAATTCAGGTACAGCTGTAGTGGTAGTTAGACTCAATTCTGTCTAATTTGCAGTGTAGAATTAAGACCATTGAGAAATGAAAACCACCTTATTTAGTTTTTAAAATTGTATCTCATTTATTTAAACTTGCTAGGCCTTTTTTTGCAAGGGTTTAACCTCTTGCTCACCCAGGCACTAGCAGTTCACAAAGAAGAAAAGGTGGACCTTGTTGCAGTTGGTCTATAGTTCTTGAAAGATCCCTTCCCAGCCAGCCTATATAGAGCAGGTTTTATAATTTTCTTTTCATTATTCCTAAATGCAGGCACAGTATGTTATTTCTTTAGTTCTTCAATATTGTCACTTAATCCTTACAGATAACTTTACATTAACCGTAACATTTGGTAAAACTTTACCTGATGACGACTTTCTTGTTGATTTGGTCTATCTTTGTACGAATGAGTTTTGATCGAAGCGCTAATGACATGAAAGAAAACGCCATCAGCAAAAACTCCAACAGATAATGATACGGAGCACAGCACAGATAACCCTAGTTTACCAGCCCTACCACTAACATCAGTCACACGTCACAAAATATCCAAACCTGCCGCACCCCCGCAGAAGGATCAGAATTTTCTAGGGGTGGAGGAGGGGGTGGTTCTGTAATACCAAAAAATTTAATGAAATGTATGAATCTTAATTGGAATTTCCAGAGGGGTGCGGGTTCTTAGAAAAAAAAATTCCTTCTGTGGGGGGGGGGGGGGTATGAATATTTTCTGGAAGTACACAATGACCACTTTCCTAATAGTGATCAAACAGGCAACTCATAACAATACGGTAACATATTTCTTTTCTGAACACCAACAAAAATAACAATACATGTTTTAGTACCTTCGATGACAAATGCCTCAACTTCATCCAAACCAAAATTGAGTTCTTTGCAAAGATCATCAAACTTTACTTCTGATTTTGTTTCTCCAAGTGACATGAATGTTAAAACACGCATTTTATGAAGGTTCTTCTCATGAGATAAACCTGCAAAAAAATGTATCATGTTACAACATTGGTAATTGATATTTCCTACTTTGACATAATAGTTCTAATAATAGTTCTTTCATGTCTTTGGCTAATTAAGTTCCTGAGGTGTACTTTCAGCCTTACATAACAGGACTAAAACCTAACAAGTAAATGTGCCCAGACCATACCACAAGAATCCACAAAATCTTTGTTCTTTTCGTAGAATTCCATGTAGTCAGCAAGTCTTCCAGAAACAAAGATGTTAAGAAGCTAAAGAAAAAAAAAAAACAATTTATGTTAAAAAGGAAACAAACATAATTATGTGAATATGTATTGGGGAAATGTCATGTGCTTAGTTTCATTTGTTTTGATCGCACAGGCTATGTTATGTACCTCATAAATAGGTTCGCCTTGCAGTGCTGCAACTGGTGGAAGTGTGAGCAGGAAGTCCATGATTAGCACATTTGGTCTTCCCAAAAGGCTTATAATGCAGTTTGTGGCATCGTCTTTAACCTCCGATGCATTTTCATCAGAATATGTCCTGAGGAGCTCCACCATGACAGCAGTTGCCTCTTCACTGTAAACAAGATCAGAGATACACCAGTCAAGTTAGCTCAAGCATTTTAAAATAGTCAAAGAAAATATTGCAATCTTTAAACACTGGTCTCCTAAAATAACAAAGCAATGAATTCACTAGTCAGCTGACATTCAGTTTTGTAAATCAATTCAATGTACCTTTGCCTGTCCTCTGTCAGGGCGTCAAAAAGCAATCTGTAAACATGTCTG
>OZ026605.1:862200-894700 GCA_964020085.1 Micromussa lordhowensis | reverse complement strand
TTGTGTGTAGGATTTTGAGGCTCTTACCCCGAATCTCTTGGCCAGAACAGTGGAGACAGTAGAGGGTGGTGGATTGATCGTTCTTCTGCTCAGAACAGTGTCCTCTCTGAAACAGCTTTATACAATGGCAATGGTTTGTGCCATTTTGTAGTCATTAATAATTATTATTCTTAAAATTGTTTTACAAATAGATTCCATGTTGCCATCCATGCATCTGTTCAGTAATAGATCACAGATGATGTCATAATGTGGTAAAAACAAAAAAGTGGTATAACGGTAGTTAGGCACATGTGTCACTGATGTCCTTACCATAGTTTGCCACTGGACAGATGCATGGCAACCTGGAATCTATTTGTTTTATGTTAATTATTATGAGAAAGAAACAAAAAAAGTGTTAATGAAGTCACCTATGCATATGTCCTCTAATAGATCACGAGTAAGAACCAATCAAAATGTGAGAATACATGTACAATGCAATTCAACTTACCGGTATTAATAAATATTTTTAAATCGATTTATATAATATTAAATACTCGGAATACCTGAACTGCAAAAATACTACATGCTGGCTATAGAGGAGTATAACTGTGCTACAATGATAGAGAACTGATCAATGTGATGAGATATGATTCTGAACTCTTGCAATGAAAAACTGCAGTCATGGTGGAAGTCTTTTTCTCTAATGGTTCAAATGCATGTACATTGTACATTGTAAATCATACTTTTACCTGCAACCCTTTGTTTTCGAATCTTTTTTTATAAGACTAGCTTTAAATACATGTATATCATGTAGTTTTGATTTGCTGTAATTGTTTGCTCTTCAGGATGTACATTCCAGATACAGGACGGAATCTCATCAGGATGTCGTGGGAAGATTTAACGAGAGGTATGCACTTATTCTACATGTACTACATGTACAGTTGTATCAGAGTGAGTTAACTGTTTGATATAATTTTTCTAATTACCTGCCCTTTCAGTCGTGAATGTTTACCACTGTAGTTGCCATACCAGTTGACCATTGGAATTTGTTTTAAAAACGTGTTCCACTGATTAAACTTGAGTGATGTTTTTTTCTTTCTTCACAGATTCATTTTGTCACTAACCTCGTGTAAGAGCTGTATGGTTATTGACGATCAGTTGAACATCCTCCCAATATCCTCTCACACTCTAACCATCACTGCATTACCAGCAAAATCAAAGGTGAACTTTCTCTTTATTGCCCTTTCCTCTTGAGGGTAAGGCGATTGGGGAGTGGATGGGTTAAGGGGGACACTTAATAAACATTTAATAATAAATTATGCATGTCTCAATTGTTACTAACAGTTTTTTATCTGCCAGTTCAGTTCAACTCTGGAATTTTAATTTATTTAATTTATTTAATTTATTTAATTTATTTAATTTAATAATGATTTTGATGGGACCTAGCTACATGTACATGTAGGAGTAAATTGCATGCAATCCAGTAATTAAGAATAAAAATCGACAATAGTAATTTTGAATGATGTTTCTTAATTGTTTGTCCAAAGCATCTGTTATTAGAATGTAATAATTATAAATTAATTATTGTATTTTACATGAAGCTAAGAGAGAGGAAATTAAAATTAGAAATAAGAGTTAAGCTTCTGACATCATTCCTCTTCCTACAGGAAGAATCTATGACTGCGAATGAAGTTGAACTGAAAAGTTTGAAGGAATCATTACAAGACACACAGCCTGTAGGAGCAATTGTTAACTGCTGTCGCACCCTTGATCAGGTTATTTGAGTGAACAACCAGTTAAACTGGAGGTCGTCTTACATTTAATATTAAACTAAAATGTAATTAGTGTTTTACATGATTGTACTAAGTGCTTAAAATTACTTGGTGCATTTAAAATGCATGTAATATTTAGAATTTCTGTGCACACCACTAACAGTACTGTCAATTGTATAAAGTGACCTCTACACACGTACATGTATAATAAATACATGTCTGCTGTGTACAAGTACTTTGTACACGGTAGTACTTACGAACAGCTTTGAATATCAAGCATTCATGAACAGTTTTTGACACCTTCTCGTGAACAAGTTCACATGGCTGTGGCTACTAAACAGTTGGCAGGTACTGTACATGTATACCTGAGTGTAAATTAACACAGAATATGCACACAATCAGTTTCATCTCCAAAGAGAGCTTATAAATTTTAAGCTGAATGGGATTAAATTTTTCTTGTTGTGACATTCCCAGGCAAAAGCAGTTCTCAAGTTTGTTGAAGCGATATCAGAGAAGACATTAAGGAGTACTGTGACCCTTACTGCTGCCCGCGGCCGTGGAAAATCAGCTGCCTTGGGACTGTCTTTAGCCTCTGCTGTCGCATTTGGGTATGTTTAGATAGGAGTCAGTGCTGTCAACAAAATCTTTTCTTCGTTTTGAACAAAACATAATTTGTTCCACACCGATCTTTGTAACTTCAACTAATTTTTGTTTCTGTTTCCCCTTCTACCAAGTGTAACGATTGCATTATGTTCATTTTTTAGATACTCAAACATGTTTGTTACCTCACCAAGCCCAGAAAATTTACACACATTGTTTGAGTTTGTCTTTAAAGGATTCGATGCCCTAGAATTTCAGGTATGTTAGAAATCTTTACTATAATTATGGCTAGCTCTGTGAGCAGGCAAGATAAACCAAATCGATCTTGCACTGTAATTAGCTACTTGTCTTGTGATTGAGGCTACCTGCTGTACATGTATCCCACAAGAAAAATTTCCCAAACAAACATATTAATAATAAATCCTTTATTGACCAAGCTTGTTTGGTCAAGATAGCTGGATATTGCCCTCATTCTTTTTTTTTGTGAGGTTATGGACCTTGTTTCCTTCTTGGTCTATAAACAAACAAGAACTTGGCCAATATCCAGCCATCTTGACCTCATGCTTGGTCAATAACCCATATACATGTATCTTGAAAATGTCCAGGGGTGACATGTTTACTGAATATATAGATTACAATGTGCGTGTATGTAAGTACATATACATGTATATATGATTTCTTGAAATCGAAGTGCATGAGATCACGGTCATAATTAATAGCAAGAAGTCTCTTTTACACTTGTCTTTTTGTCTGTGTAGGAACATTTGGATTATGAGTTAGTGCAATCAACCAACCCAGAATTCAACAAGGCAGTTGTGAGAGTGAACATCTTCAGGGACCATCGACAGACTATTCAGGTAAAAAAAATTGTAAAAAAAATGTATACCTGTTACATGTAAGTAATCAAAGCCATGAGAATTTTGCAGCATTCTGTATCTCACTCACTGATTTCTTACCCCCAGTGGAAAAAAATGTGTCAGTTCTTTGGTCTACAACTGCGAATCTGTACAATGCTTTGAAGATGTTACAAAATCTGACAATTTTCCATTTTAGTACATTCACCCATCAGATGCACACAAACTTGGTCAGGCGGAGTTAGTGGTCATTGACGAGGCTGCTGCCATCCCGCTTCCACTGGTCAAAGATCTCATGGGACCATATCTCGTGTTTCTGTCATCAACTGTAAATGGGTAAGGCTGAGAGAAGTTCTTGGAAGTATATAAAGCCTGGTTATCACTACGACATAGGCATAGGCATAATGGTAGTGAGGGTGCCCACAACATGAACATGAGCATGTATACATGTACACGAATGGAATGGAAAATTGCTTTATTTTCAGTTCTACATGTACATCCTTGATGCAGTAAAACAAGATAGCTGGCGATGTTTATGCGTAATATATGCTTTACCCCAGGGTGTTCTCACTTGACATAAGTCTAAGCACAAGATGAACAAAAACGTTTGTTCCGCCTATACTGCAGGACTCAAAGTTAACTTTTTAGTCCATGTGCAAACTTTTGCTAGTAATAAAGATTTTTTTCCAGTAGCAAACTTGTGAGACCACTAGCAAACTCTTTCCAAATGTTTGGCAGGCAAGGATGATTCTAACTCGCAAACATTTGCGACTGGATATTTTCTCACTCGCAGATTATCAAAATCACTCGCATTTTACAAGTTTGCGAGCGTTAATAATTACAAGCCCTGTCCTCACTACTATGTGCTTGCGCATACACTTGTGTCATGTTCCTCCTCGCTACTGTCCACTTGTGCTTGTGCTTGTGTTGTGGGCATCCTCACTACGGCTACAAGTACAACCTTGATTATCTTGACGAATAGTTGAATAGTCCGGATAATTGAGGTTCGGATAATCGAGGTCCGGATAATCAAGGTCCGGATAATCAAGGTCCGGATAATCAAGGTCCGGGTAATCAAGGTTCAACTGTACTACTACTGCTTACCCTTGTGTCTATGTCACAGTGGAAACCAGGCTTGATATAAATGACAAAATTTTGCAAACAGTAACTCCTTATTTTTGCTGGCAAAGAAAATATTTATAAAATTAGTATGAACGGAATAAACTGACTGACAAACGTTTCTTTTACTTTTGATTCTGTTGCCCTTTGTCATTCCACTCTCTTATTTATATTCACAACTTCAGTTGCTTCTGTGGAGTTTTTAAAACGTTTTGACATTCAGTTGAAATACTTCTTTGTTTTGGAAATAATTTTTGTTGTCTTTCAGATATGAAGGAACAGGTCGATCACTCTCCTTGAAACTGATTCAACAGCTGCGCGAACAGAGCACAACTCTAGGGTCTGCCAACAAAGCCAGCAACTCTGCTTCTCTTGGTCGCAACCTTCAGGAGATAACACTGAATGAGTCGATCCGTTATGCGCCTGGTGATGAGGTGGAGAGGTGGTTGAACCACCTTCTTTGTTTGGATGCCACGGTGGTGCAGAGACTGACATCTGGTTGTCCGCTGCCTGAAAACTGTGATTTGTATCCTTTGCTTTTAATTGGAAGGGTGATCACCAGAACAGTTTGGAGAAAAGTTTACAAGAATGGAACAGAAAAAAAGTCAAACAATAATGATATTCCTTTGGTTCATACCTACTGGGTCAAAAAGACCACCTCAATATCATAAAGTATTTTCCAAATAATTATTGAGGGGGGGGGGGGGGGAATGTTTGCAAATACAGCCCAATTCTCCACTAGGAGAACTGAACAATAATGAATGTTTGTAATCCAACTGAAATTGCGGAAATCTAAGTAATACACTTGTCAAACAACTGTACACGCAGCCTTCAGAGCGGTTTCAAAATCAGCTTTAGATACACCTCAAATTTGACTTTACACTGTAAGGCGTTTGGTAGAGGTTAGATGAGATCATTTAATTCTGTCATTTAATACTGTCACCAAAAATGCAATTAGAGTGGCTTCCTTTGCCAACAACATTATCACGGATGTCCACCGCTTTTTAAAGAAAATAATAACAAGGTAGAAAAATAAATTATTTTGTTCTGCCTGCAGGTACATGTGCGTATGGGTTACAGATGGTTTGGACTCTTTGTGTAGTACATACATGAAGTGAGAAGTTTATATTTTTGGTGTGCCATTATTATCTTAACTCTGTTTATCAGATATTACGTCAACCGTGACACTCTGTTCTCATACCACAAAGCATCTGAAGTGTTCTTGCAAAGACTGATGGCTCTCTATGTGGCTTCGCATTACAAGGTAATTTAAAGTTTTGGGGAACTACATGTAGCTATAGTCCTGTTTTACTGCACCCGCAAGATTTTACAGATACACTGTACACCGACGAGCAGTGTCGAGCAGTGTCTCGACTAGAGTTCGCTCCATATGGGAAACTAAGAGCTTTGGAGCTACTTAACAGTTTCATACTGTGATGTAAATATTTTAGGCACTTAAAAATTTCGGACGGTTTTATTTTCGGTCATTTTTTTCTGTCCGAAATTAAAATCGTCTGAATTTTTTGTTTGCAGGGAATGTATATCATACAATCAGGTAGAATTTTCTAAAAAAATGATAGCTGATAACAGACAGCCACCTTCTCATTCACCTTCACAGAATACTCCAAATGACCTTCAGCTGTTATCTGATGCACCAGCGCACCATATTTTCTGTTTGCTTGGCCCTGTTGATCCAGCTCAGAACACCTTACCAGAAGTGTACTGTGTCCTACAGGTAAAACCCCGCGCCAAACATGTACAGTAGGATATCATAATTACCTTCATGGCCGATGAACAGAGACAGAAACAAATTATTACCAAACTCCAGTCTAGTTCTAGGAATTAATCAAAGCGATATTGATTTTCTTAGTGTTGTCGTACGAAAAGTTCGTTAACTTCTTTTCACAACGTAACAAAAGCAGTGAACAATAACCAAGCTCATTCCTACTAATGCGTTTATTTTAACGCGTTTTAACGCGTATTTAAAACGCAGTCTAACGCACAAAACGGGCGCGCGCGTTTAAAAACTCACGCGCTTTTAACGCGCTATTGACGCGACGTTTGGTTCGCTTATCTCTGTGCCGTACTATATGAATCCAAGAATTTCTTCTGTGTATATTTTTTTTACTTACTATGCACGTGTATTGCTTTCAGGTTAGCGTAGTGTCACTCCATGACCTTAAATTATTGTTGTTTTTTGTTTGTTTTAAAAACATTGCACTATACTAAACATTTACTGGTTCTTGGAGAACCAAGCTAGGGCATTGTACTGCATAATTTGTGCATAAGTTGCATAAGTTGTAAGTCCTCTCTAAATCAACGATGGTTCAAGCCTTCAGATTTTTAATTCATTCCTACTTTTCCTAACCAGGTGTGCCTTGAGGGTGATATTTCAAAGTCGTCCGTCATGACCAGTCTATCACGTGGCAAAAGAGCATCCGGGGATCTTATACCGTGGACAGTTACCCAGCAGTTTAATGATCATGACTTTGCAGGGCTGCCTGGCGGGAGAATTGTCAGAATTGCCACCCATCCTGATTTTCAAGGGGTATGGCCTCGTGGTAGTGATCTTGAGTCTTTTGAAACCCGCAACGTTGTAGTCGAATTTTTTTGGCGTACAATTTTTAAAAAATTGTGTAGTTTATTTTCATTTGTTTTAGATTATGGCAATGTGCATCTATGAGAAAATATAAATCAGATTGATTTGAAAAATATCAAGCCAAGACTAAGAAAACTTGGGAAATAACAGGTGTAATAACTACAGTCAAACCTACTAACCTTTCACCTCTCTACAGCAGCCACTTTTTTTGGTCCCTGCAGACAGTCGATGCATTCACTCTTATTTTAACCTCTCTACAACGGCAACAGCCACTAAAACGCGTCCCAAACTACACCAAAATAACCACTCCGCAACGCCCAAATGACTAACGGTGTTTTCAAAACGCTTAAGATTAAGGAATATTGCTTTTACCCTTAGAGATACACTCATTTCCATTCTGATTGTCACTTATCTTCACTTGAACAATAGATGGGATATGGTCGACGAGCGATGAACCTTCTTATTCAGTATTATGAAGGCAAAATTCCCAGTTTATCTGAAGAAGGCCAAGAAGATAAACAAATTTCAACTTTGACTGGAGATGAGGTAAATATCGACGTAATGTGGCTCTCTTTGTAAAAGACTGAGCAGCTTGCCATTTAACCGTACTTTGAAATACCGAGAATGCATTGAAGAACATGGTTGAAACTCATTTGAACGAAAACCCACTGCAAAAAATAACTCAGTTGAAAATCGGTGGAAATCATCAAATATTAGCATCGCATCTCGGTAGAAACCATGCACCGAGTTCGAAGCCGTCGTAATTGCTTCGGAACGTAATAATATGAAACAGCATCATCATCCTAAAGGAATACCCAGCGAGACAGGGAGTCTCCTCTCTTTCTGAGAAAGGAATATCTCAGACTTGTAAGGTAATTAACGCACTGAGTAAAATTAAACATTCGGTCTGTTTTGTATTCTTATTTATTTTGCAGGAAGTAGGTTTATTGGAGGAGGTGATTTCTCCAAGAAGCAATCTGCCGCCTTTGTTGTTAAAACTAAGTGAAAGACCGGCTGAATTGCTTGATTATCTGGGTGTGTCGTATGGACTGACGGCACAACTCCTGAGGTATACACATTATTAATAATTTAATAGTTTATTATATTTATTTAGCACAGTAGTCCGTGATGAAAAGCAACGTCGTGGTTGGCTCCTCGAGGTACCATCCGCGGAGATGAAGCTCGCGTCACTCACAGAAAAAAATGGTCCGCTCGATAGGCATCTCTAGAGAGCTTAGAAGTACATGTACTCCTGTATTGGTTTTGCCTCATTATAACAAGCGTATTGCTGCACTTAAGGACGTTCGCGCCCATTGCTACTGCGCATCTCTAGTGCGCACGCTATTCATTGGTCACGCGCGTGCCACGTCATTTTCAAGCGCGCGCACCGAGTCGAAAACTTAACAAAATATAGAGCTGATGACCTTTGCGTTAACTTGGTGTGCGAATATTTTTGTTGGAAGCTCCGTGACCCCCACTTTTTTTTCGGCATATCACTTCCTTTTTTAACTCTCTACATTATACTAAAAAACCAAAAAAATCTGTGTGTGGGAAGTTGTAATTATTTGTCATATACTATTAAAAAAGGGTCGAATTGGTACATGGAGACAGGTGTGCGTGACTTAGAAGTTGTCTTTTTTAAGGCTAATTCTAGCAGATTTAATGACATATGTAGCAAAGATCTATCAATTAGGCCTATATAAGCCGTGTTAAACACTCATAGCTTAGAGATGATTCTTCAACTTAAATATATGCCGATAGTAATGAATCCGGCCAGAATCACCTCGAATGACTGAGAATCGTAGAAATGCTATGGTCTGAGCTACGCTTTATCTTGAAAACGAGTTCGGTGACCCCCGATTTTTTTTACGTTTTTTATCTAATCTTATCATTTTCTACCGTCAGTCAAAGTTTTAAAAAAATCTGTGTGTGGGAAGTTTTTGGGCGCGAACGTCCTTAACTGAGTCTCTCGACTCAAAGTCTAGTGTATTCAACCATCAGGCCACCGTATGGAAGAAGCTGTATAAATTGACGCTTTAGTATACGGAAAAACTCAAAATAATTAGTAACTGAAACTGAAGTATTCTTTCCCTTCTTATTAGATTTTGGAAGAGATCTGGCTTTGTTCCTGTTTACCTGCGGCAAACTCCAGTAAGAATGGGCTCTATGCAGACTTTTTTGCTAACAAGTTTTTATTCCAGTTCAGTACTTACATAAATAGCGCGCGAGGCCTAAAAATAGAATGCCAATGATTATATCCCCCACGAGGCTCATACAACATCGGCGTATTCTGAGAGAACTACAGGGGATCTAGGCGAAGTTTTCGTTTCAAAAATGTGTTTAGGAACACCGTATGTTTCGGAAACTGTTTTAGGAAAATCGTCCGCCATTCCGGTTTGTTTGTCTAAGTCTTGTCTGAGTCATGACGTTACTCGCGCGCTTTGCTATTATTTGACTGAAGTTTTTCCTTGGCAGAACTTCAACGCATTGCCTTGTAAACATCTTTCCACCCTTTCCTTCTTCCTCTATGTTCCCTCCTTTTCTTCAGGGTAAGATGATTCTCCATTTTTCCAAGCCCTCTTCACGGCTTGTTCTGTAAAGTCCCATAAACGTTCCCCATAAACTCTTGCCTGTTGCCTAGACGGATCCTTTAGTACTGATAACAGTCATTTCTTTATAGAATGACTTGACCGGTGAACACTCTTGTATTATGTTGAGACGCTTGTCAGATTCCGAAGAAGACACTAATGACAGTTGGCTGCAAGCCTACATGACTGGTGAGTATTTTGAGAGGGCGTTGAGGGGCGCATTTTTACCGGAGAGTCTCAAAGAGCTTTTCTCAATCCATACTGGAGTTTTAGTATATTAACGACTCTTAGGCCCCGTTTACACGGGTCCGGACGAATTTTTGCACGGACAAAAACTTGCACGGTTCCATCTTGCGTTTACACGGGACCGGCGGAACTGGACGAATTTTTGAACGGCTAAGTGTGCAAGTTTGGGACCTGAAAAAAGCAGGTCAACTTTTTGACCGGCACAGTTCCATTTTTCGCACGGACTCGTGTAAACAGTCGAACCGTGCAACTTTTTGCTCAGATAGCGCGGTTAAGGCCTGGAATCTAGTTAGGTTTTGCCTGGCTGCGTAGCAAAAACTGAAACATTTTTGTTACATTTTGATCCTGGTTTGTTACGTTTTGTTAAATTTACGGCAAAAGCGCCTTCCCCCGCTTTTCCTGCTTTGTAGTCTATAACTACATGTAGCAATAAATTAATTTCTTCATCAGACCACATAAAGTTTTTGTCTGCCGCTGTCGCCATGTTTGATTAGCCGCGCACTGCAAGGGCTGCAACATGATTGGTTTAAAGCATTAGCGATAACCAATCACAACAGAGCCGTAAAAAAGCCATTCAAATGCCGCGACTGGTCTAAAATTTGCACGGATCCGTGTAAACACCACTGCAATCTGTAACAGAATTTGCACAGATCCATGTAAACAGGCGGTCCAGGAACAAAATTCGTCCGTGCAAAAATTCGTCCGGATCCGTGTAAACGGAGCCTTAGAATAATGTTCTTATGGCGTAGCGTAATAAAACGCTAGGAAGAAGGCATACCCCACCCCCTCCCCCGCCGCCGATTCTCCTTCCCCTCTCCCCCCCCCCCCCGTTTAACGCATGCTACACAAGCTAGACGAAATAATTCGGTCCCGTCTCACAATACGCGATATTTACAGACAAACGCGTGTAAGCTCGGTTTCTGTTTAAAATTTCTCAGCAAAAAAACGTTCTCTTTAGGTTTTTATAATATACTTATTTTATATGGTCCATTTTGTTTACCTCGGCAGATTTCCGCAGGCGCTTCCTTTCTCTCCTTTCTTATCAGTTTCGTAGTTATTCTCCGTCTTTAGCGCTGAGTATACTGAAAAACAAAGGCGCCAAAGAAGAAGAAAGAGGTTTGTATGAGTTTACTTGCCGTGTATTCATTCTTCTATTCCTCTTCCGACGTCCACTCGAATCTTGTTGTTTACACTTGACAAAAGTCAGCGTCCACGGAAGCGGCCATGCCCTCAAAACCTTTCATCAAGTTAAAACAAGGAAAATCAAAACCGTGAAGGAGGTTGGGATACCCGGGGGTAATTAGCATAGATTTTGACGATTTTACTTCTCCATTTGCTCCTTAGTTTTTGTTTCGATTGTGAAGATATATCACACACTCGAGACAGTGTTTCATCGCCTATCCAAACACCTCGAATTTCGTCAAAAATACTTCGCCTCGCGTCGTATTTTCAATTCTCTTCTCGGTTTTGGATATTCCGATGAAACAAATTCTCTCGTGTTTGATATATTGCTTAAATTTTAAGTCCACACTAAACTCAACGTTAACGCAAAACTTGACGTCTACACAGCATTTCACGTAGACGCAAAACTCTACTTTTTTACTCTAAGTCATCGTCCGGACATAAACTCTACGTCCCTCGAAACCTGGATGTCGATACAGAACTCACCCTCAATAAAAACGTGGCTTGCGCACAAACTTCTGCGCCACACAAAGTGTGGCGCCGAAAAAATCTTGACGTCCACACAGAAGTTGTGTTCAAGTAAACACTCGTCGTCCGCACAAAACGTAATTAAGTCCACAGCAAACTTACTTTAAATTGTCGACAATCAATGGGAAATCTCATTTATCTTTTTTATCTTATGCATTTTTATCTTGTTTATATTTTATATTGTACATATCTTTGATTAGCTTTTTAAACATAATAGTACATCTTGTTATTTTAATCTTTTATGTTAAGGTGTCTCCATTTAGTGGTTTTATTACTGCTATCTACCTACTTACCTTAATTATTTTAGGTTTAACAAAAGTTGAATTAGAAGCGGTCCTTACAACGTACGACATTAAAAGGTTGGATCTTTACTCTCGAAACATGGCGGATTACCATCTGATCACAGATTTGCTTCCAGCGGGTAAGGAGCTAAAGTGTGTTGCTGATGAGTGATATTTTCAAAATGCTACTGATACAACTGCCTTTTAAGACCTTCACGTTTCTGTTTTTGTTTCGCAGTGTCAAGGATGTTTTTCCTTCAGAGAATGGACTTTGACCTTTCTGCCGTACAATCGGCAAGTGTAGTGTTAATTTAGTTACCAGTTAACATTTTTTCTGTTCTTCTTTTTCTTTTTACTGTCAATTCATTTAGTTCCACGGTTGTTGAAACATCAGAGCTTTGAGGGGTTTTGTAACTGGCGTTAAAAAGAGTTGAAACAAGGAACAGCAACTCCACGGCAACAGCCAAAAACTGTTAGCGTACTATTACCCACATTCGGGGCTCATTTCAAATACAGGGCTGGAATAACCGATAGTGAACGTGACGTTTGTCCCTTGGTAATTTGTATCTTTTAGTTAGGGAACTCTACCGATACTGTTGATGCGCTGTGCAAGTAAAGAGTTAGGTGTAGTAATGGTACAATGTAATATTCAAATTAACAAGGAAATTTGTTTCGTTGTTGACAGGCAATTCTTCTTGGCCTTGGACTTCAACACAAGAATATAGAAACCCTTGAGGTACTCATCGCTGCAGTAATTATGAACACATTTGTGGATACAGCGTAAACCTTCTAGCACCTTTACAATTCTTTTATTGTGATTCATTTTCTTCAGAAAGAATTGGAGCTGCCTTCTTCTCAGCTGCTTGGACTGTTTAATAGAACTATAAGGAAAGCTGTACAGGTAAGATTCAGACGTCTGTTTTCGTTCTAGAAAAGTCTAAGATTCGACTCCAAAAAATACCACACTGATGGCGGCGCTCAACAAAATTAGTTAATGTCCTCCAGCTGGATGCTCCTCAGTGCTTGAATTGCGCGCGGAAATTCAATGCCACCGCGAAACAACCATGGTCTCTGCAGAACTACAGTGGAATCTGCAGTCCCTCTCTTTAACAGTGACCTCGTCACAGCGACCAGGATTGTTCATTCCAACCGCGCAGCTCCACTCTATACTTTTAACTCTCATCGAAACCCTACAACGGTCTCCTCTCTACACCGCACAGTTATAAACTCTACCTCAGAGTTTAAAATAGCTCGAGGCTCATCTGTGTTTCATTCAGTGCGGGATTTTTCGGGTCGACTCTCAGATCGTTCTGGAGCGGAAGAAGAAATGACTGTCACTATGGTTACAACTTGATTCAGTGAAGGTGATTGACATTACGTTGACCTTACGTAACTTCATGCCTTATCCTTTTTTGTCTTCTTAAGTGTTGATCTTACCTGTTTTTATCTTCTCCTTTTTTCAGTGTTTTAATTCAGTTCTGGAGTCATCCTTCGACAGCCAAGTAACGAAAGGAAAAGAAGTGTCGATGGAGCCATTAGCTCAGGGACTTCAAGAGGATCTGGTTAGCTTTTTACTGCGATCAATTTAAAGCCCTGGCAAAATGGACTCGTGTGTAGATGCAAGTTGAAAACTTGGGTCTACTTGCAACTTAGACCTTGCGTGCACTTGCGTTGACTTGCAATGAATTACGCTCACTTCGGTCAACATCCAATTTGCACACAAGTCGGCGCAAGTTTGATATAGCCAACCAGCCAACCCAAGTCACCGCAAGTTAGATGACGTCAATTCGTTGTTATGACAAGCCTTGTTTGTGCGATGGCTACATTTTGGCCGCGCTGGACTAAGCCCGTAGCCTTGAAATGTTTTTTTTTATTTGCGAATTGCTTATACTTGCGAGGAAACTTGCGAGTCCGCGTGGCCGCCTTACGCAAGTCTTAACGCAAGTTCAGCTTGCGACTAATTGCGAGTCCGTTTGGCCAGAACTTAAAAACATTACAGCGTCATTTTAAAAAACCCTGTATATACCTGGACTTTGTCTCACTTGCTAAGTTTTGTCATCAATGCTGTGTATGAGAATTCACCTTCATTTGGCGTATCCCTGTGTGTTATCTCTGTATATCTCGGCGTATCTCTGTGTGTTCGGCGTATCTCTGTGTAATTTTGAATTATTACGACTTTGTTAGTTACTTACAAGCTATGCTTTTGTATTTAAATTTCAGGAAGAAGCTGCAAAGGAATTGACAGAAAAACAAAAGAAAGAGCTGGAGAAATTAAAAAATATTGATCTCAGCGAGTAAGTTCACCGGCGTTAATTTATATCTTCTCCTCTACTGACTATGTATATATGACATATTTTGTAAATTACAGTACAAATAGACTTGTGTTGTCATTGTCTATCACACTCTTTGTCTGCCTGTCTGTCTGTCCCACGATGACTAATTCATTTTTTTTTTCATGTTAGGTTTGCCATATCGGGAAAGGATGAAGAATGGCAGGAGGCTCTAAGCAGCAGTAAAAACAGTGTTAACGTGATCAGCGTGACAAGTACAAAGCGAAAGACGAAGGTGAGTTTGTCAAGTCTCATCATTGTGATATCATAATGAATGTTGTTGTTGAATGTTTATAGTGGTTGATGCGCCTAGCTACGCCTAGCTAGTTCTCAGGCAAGGCACTTAAACTGAGAGAAACAAATATTTCAAATAAACGTAATAGGCTTTGAAATCCCAACTGGCGGGAGGCAGACCAGTTGGCTATTTACAAGCATGATCGAGGATCAAAGTTGAACTAGGGTCTTCCGAGAAACAACTCCAGCTTAGTAGTCAAAGCAGGACTTGAACCCGGAACCTCTGGATTTCAAGTCCGGCGCCCAAACCACTCGGCCACGCTTCTTCCATTTCTTTACTGTAGACACATCTTCATTGATCCGTTTTGCCCTTTTCAGCCGTCCGACGATCAAAAACGATCACACAAGAAGCCAAAGAAGTCCAAACAGAAACATCACACTAGTTGATTTTGGTGTCAATATACTACTTGGCAATTGGGGAACAGCACAGAGAGGTGACCCTCCGCATCACCTCTGTCAAGAGGTGTTAGAGTGGTTTGAATGAACAGACGTTTCTATAACGAGGCTCAGCACTTCTTCAGATCATAAGTTTCATTAAGCTGTGAGCGGAATCAATTAAGTATGAACACTGAATGGATATTTCATTCGTTGCTAAAACTCGTGTCTTTAATATAGCTGAGCGACCACGCTGAACAGGTCACAAACAACCATGCAGCTGAGCGACCACGCTCGACAGGTGACAAAATATGCAGAAGCTCGTAGAATAGGGATTTAGACTCGGATGCATAATAATAAACATTGAGTGAAACCACTTGGCTCAAACGTGTGATTTTTAATCAGCACTCGGAAAATAAACTGCCTATTTGTTATCATTTCTATTCAATACTGCGTCAATGAAAGCAAAGAACCACTTACGCTATTTGAGTTGACGACTTCAGAGACGAAAAGTGGAGCAAAATGAAAAAGATTTCCTGCAGTCTTGACTGGAAGCAAAGCACATTTGCGGAAACGAATGAAATGCTAGTAGTTCCACGTTTCGTTTGTCTGTGATTCCCAAAGGAATCACCTTTAGCTTAGTACTCTGTTTCTAGAAGCAGTGCACGTTTACGGAAAACAGGCGAAAGGGATTTCACGACTCCTTCATTGTTCCAGAGACCTCCAGCTTTTTGCTTCTTTTTTGAACTGTAACATTTGAAGCAATACCATTCGTGGATACAAAATGAATGTAGTTCCAGGTTTTTCCATTTCTCTAGGCCAGACACATCTGGTGTAGCAGGTGATTCGTAAAAACCCTTGCTTTATCCATATTACGCAGCTTAATATTTTCTGCCGGGTGCAGTTAACACCAAAGCGAAATCAGAGTTATGGATTCCGATCCAACTACAGCGTTTTCAGGTAAAAAAATCCGTTTTGGACGTCGTAAAAAAGTGAGCTGGGCATTTAACTTGGAAGAAGTTGTGTTCTTCTCCCCCGACTTTGAGTTTCAACAGTTTCAACAACCAGAGGGCAGGATAGCTACTACAGACTCCAGGCAAACGAAGCTCAAGAAAAAGCCCCACGCATTGAAAAACAAACGGTTTGTGTCTTTTTCTGACCGCATTGTTGACAAGGATTTTCTTCACTGGGTGCAGGAAAAAGGTGACCGAGTTGTGGCAAAGATTTCATGGCGAAGCGGTGTGGTAAATTTCAAAGATTTGACCGTTTCAGAAGAAAACTAGACTGATGATGAAAGCACACATCTACGCGCTGTACTGGACAGTTCCATTCGCTACGAGCTAGAACTGACTGCAAGATAGCTGTTTCTTTATCTTTTAACTGTAGCTTTGTTTTATAAGTGATATTTCAAGAGACTTGCGGCTTCTCTCGTTCTTCTATGGCCCGAACAAAATAATTAGGTATTGCTAGACAATCGTCTTGTTTTACAGACTTTAATTTCACAGCTAGAGAGTATAGAGTGCTGCTTAAGTTGTGTGCATAACTGCGATGATCAATCATGTCTTTACAAATGTGAAATATAGAGCATCGGACCACATATAAAAAAAATTATGAAATTACAGGCTATTTTAAGACAAACTTTCATGTAAAATTTGCATTCATTTATATCTAAAAAATGCCCATCCGCACTGTCCAGACGTAAATTACAATATCAAAGAACCAAAAAGAAGACCAAACTTAGACCAAAAAAAACCGTTTCACAGTGCAAAACCTCCGTTATAACATTGATTTCCTTCTACTTTAATGAATACAATGAAATAATGTTCTCGGACACAAAACAAACGGTTTCACACTTTTTCGCCATCTGGTTTACGTCACCTGGTTTACGGGGCTCTTCTTGTATTTGTACGTGCGCTAAATAATGTCGACTGTCGAAGTAAAACGTCACCTTTTTTGACAAGTAACACCTCTACATTTTCTTTTGTCGTCTTGTCGATAGGGCATCCGTACAGCTTTGCGTTTTTGCATTATTTTGCTGTGCACACTGAAACGCTGAAAAGGAAGTCAAATTGGGCAGTTAAAGGATTTAGCATGCGCAGAGATCCTTATTATCTTGAAATTGTCGAATGAAGGTACTCTGTAAAGCCTTGTTGAATTGCTCCGATTTCGGAGTCCGAAAATGCCGGATTCGTATGTGGCACGGAAGGCAAAAACGCATTGAAAAGTATGCGTTTCAAGCAAAAACGCAAACTTTGTGTCAAAGATTGGTGAAGTCCGATTTTTGTTAGACCAAGAATAGTTAGTGCGTACTTTCTCTTGTGAACCGTGCGCTTGAGAGGACCTCGAAAGTTGTAACCCCTTCAAGTCATAGCGCAATCATTGCATTAGCCAATTCCAAAAAAACCCACGTACTTCAGTCCCTTTCTCTGCTCAAACATCTCGAGGGATGAACAGAAACAGCCCTGGGAACAATGCTAACTAGCCAAGGAGACAACCTCGTTCCCAAGGGCTCTCCTGGGCGGGATTTGGAGATTTAGAGGCAATTGGTTAATGAGTGGCAAATTTTACAAGGAAAATATATATTGTTTTATCATCATTTGTTTCCATTAGTGCTTAAAAGCTCCATCGAGAGGAGAGATCAATTAAGATATGGATGTATTTTTTTTTCTGGAGATTTGTGCCGATTGAAGTGAGTGCACGAGAGATTTAGGTAGTTGCAAGATTCTGAAGTAAAATTTAATTCATTTTTTAATCGACCTCGTTCAAGATTATTAAACCGGCCAAGCTATCCACAATAGCTGTCACTGACCGCACTGTGGGGAAATCTGCTGTAAGTCAGCCTTTTAACGATAACGGCATTGAAACCATAATCGGAAAGCTGTTAACTGAAAATAGACCGAACCTCTCTTATAGGTTTCATTAAAATTGTCAGCTAACATGCTGTTTTGTTGCCGTTTGATATTCGTGGTCCCCAAATCCAAGGGCAAATTAAGAAATCACTTTCAGAGAGGTAACAACGGCTCCCGAACTAAAGACAAAAATATACACCGAATGGGTGACAAACGAAATTTTCAGGAGAAGAATATATTAAGCAACATGTCTGCTATTGATGCCTTGACATTAAGGACAACATATCACATTTCATTTCCTGCAATTTTAACATGTGTCGGAGGGGGGGGGGGGGGGGAGCGAGAAAGATGTGAGGGAAGTTAACACTTTCCCTAAACATTTAAAGGCCTTTTCTTTTATATACCATACACATTTTTACTGATACGAGGCGTTTGGAATGAAAAGTTCTCAAAATTTCGAAAAAAACCTTTCACTTTTTGTTTTGTGGTCGACAATGTCTTTTTGTCGACAATTTACATTTTCAGCCTTCTGTGTCCGGCATAATTGTGCTTTTCCGACAAATGAATTCCATTTCAGACAAAGAAAAAAATATGAAGGTAAAGTGCATTCGCTTTTACAGTGTAAATCAGGAGATGATGAAGCTGAAAATAAACGGAACTGACGATGATCTTTGCACATCAACGTTTTATAAGTAGGAACAACTTTTACACAGAGACAAGTTCGTTCAAATTTCAGTTTATTATTGCAAATTAAGTGTGTTCAGATTACTCATCAGTTGTGATAACAACCCCCCTAGTTGGTTTAAGATTTTAGTCCGATGTGCGCATTTTAAGTACAGGCAGGATGGAAGCATTAGAAGTGTCGCCCTGCTTCAAATCAAGAAAAAAAAATACATAATGACGTTCTTGTGAAGCAGCCGTATATTGTAATCTATCCTTATATACATGCGACTAGCCTTGCATTCTCCATACATCTCAAACAATTGATTCCCAATACAAGTCTTTCAAAACTGCGATATGCAATACCGATACCTTGGTGGCGGAACTACAGCAAGACTCGTACTACTTCAAATCAAGAAACAAAGATGTACGTAATCACTGAATTCTTGTGAAGCGACCGTAGATTGTACAAATCTATTCTTGATATCTAGGCTTGCATTCTCCGTAGATCTCGAACTGTTTAAGTCCTTCAAATCTGCAATATGCAATACCGATACTTATGCAGAGACGAGAGCATTGCAGCCAGTCGTCATACTTCAAATCAAGAAACAAAGATTTACATGATGGAGTTCTTGTGGAATAACCGTAAATTGTACCAATCTATTCTTGGTATCTAGGCTTGCAGTCTCCATAGATCTCAAACAGTTGGTCCCAATACCTGTCTAAATCTTTCAAATCTGTGATATGCAACTCGCCCGAGTGTCCTGAAATTTTTCCACCAAGTCGTTCAAATATTTCCTGCATCTTCTGTAAAAGATCATCGCAAATGTCTGAGCCCTTGAGAGCACGGGCCTTGATTTTTAACCTCTTCAGCACTGATTGTCCAGTGTTGCGTTTTTTTTCTTCGCACTCAACGCTGGGAGGAGTAAAGAACACAATTTCTTCCAGGTTGTAGGCCCAATGTACCTTTTTGTGATCGGCAAGATTGAGCTGTTCACTCTGTAATACCGTCGCTGGTTCTCGGTCCATAACTTTGGTTGCCGTGTTGTACTTAAGGTCTCACGACCCTTTGCTGTATATTCGCCCAGTAGAAGATGTGGAAAGCCCAAATGATTTCCACTCAAACGGAGAGGGTTAAATATAGGCTGCATGACTGTTAACGAAAAACGTGTATTCGTCTCAAGTTTGGATGTGAAAACGTGCATATCTACAGACACACCTGCAACTGTTTTCCGCCAGTGTGCTGCAACTCCAGCGAAAAAAACACAAATCTCCTGGGGTTTTTTTACGATCGCTTTTACCATTGCCTATTTTGCAGAGCATTTCTGTTTTCTTGTGATCTAAAAACTCTACTCTTTAGTCACGCGTTGTAGTTCAAGTAAGATGAAAATCTCGTGAAACGCTGTGATCACAACAATCGAATATTAATTAGTGCAAATGATTGCCCGATAATTCACAGCCCAGTAATCTGCGCAGAGTTTAGGCACCGCACTTTTTCTTCATAGTATGTCAGCTGGAACACAAAAACAACTCATTATGGATGAGCGGATGCAGTTTCAGCGATACTGTTTAATAAAAGTTGGAGAAATTCCCTAAAACATTCCTAACATGAGCTAGGACGTCATGAAATAATATTTTTAGAACTTACCCAACCCACGATTTTTTTGTGGCAAACCAAGATATTCAAAAATGAGTCAAAACATGAGCTTGATCTTTGAGGGACACTGCCGCGTAGCGTTGTAAGTTTTTTAATAATATCGGCTATGACGCCATGACGTCATTTGTTTAAAACTTTCGAACCTAGGTTTTAGATGTGGCAAACCAAAATATAAAAAAGGAGTCAAAACATTAGCTTAAGCTTTGAGAGACATGGCGGTTTAGCTTTTAATTTTTAACGATGTGACTAATTATCGTAATTTTTTACTAAAACACGCTCAAAGTTGCATTCTTTTATTTATGAAGGAATATATTTTGCTAAGATCAAAATAGGATTTATTTAAATAAACAGCTTTTCCAGTGTGGGAAAACTGAAAAATTACCACGCTTGTTTACTATTTACACGGGAAAACAGGTTGCTTCATGGTTTGGTCAAATAGTGCGTAGAATTCCCGAACGAATTTGGCGTGTTCATGCACCAGAATTGCTTGTGCCGGATGGAAGATCAATTTTCCGGAATTTCTGGAACAGAGGACAACCTTGTGTGCTTTCCACTTAACCAAACATTCCGGAACTTTCGAAATGGGGGCAAATGGTGCGGAAACTTATCTGGAAAGTTTCCGAAAAAAACAAAAATTGTTAAATTTCAGAAATGCGAACCACTCAACCGAAAATTCTCAGAGAACGGAAATTCGTGGTAAAATGTTTTCGAAAATTTGGGTATACCTTGCGAGGTTCCGGAACTTATTTTCCATTTGGCAGGAAGTTTGCGGACATTTAAAGTGGAGCTTTTGGTCGAATGGAAAGCGTTCCACTCGAAGTTTACCCAAATTTTTGAGAATTTCCTACTGGGAATTTCTGTTCCATTCGATTTCCGGAATTTTCGGTTGAATGGTTCGCATGTCAGAAATTTTAACATTTTCGGATTTTCCGGAAACTTTCGAAAGGAATTTTTATACCATTTGCCTCCGTTTCGAAAGTTTGAATGGAAAGCGCTCCTGGAAGCTGGAGTCTTGAAGACAATCACAACGATATATGAGAAACAAGCAGTAACAAACAAAGAAAACATTCTTACAATTGATGTCGCATTATTTTGTTAAAACTGTTCCGACTGGGCCTTTTTTATCTTCCACGACCGGAAGTAGGGCAGAATCCCCCCCTAGACCTTTTGGAAATATTTAAGCAAGGATAAGGAAACCGGCAAGGGTTATAAAAAGTCAAAGAGTGTTACATCCTTCAAATCCTCCAAGTTTTACATGAAACTCACCGCAAAAAAGTTCAGTCCAATGGATCGTTTTTATCGAAATAAGAATATTGCTTTACTTCCATTAAAATGCCGACCGTAACTCAGAGTTCTTAGAGTAGATGGAAAAGAAGTAAGTTTTCAATTTCAATTTCAATTTTGCAGTCTTCATCGCAACCAGGTTATTGGGCAAACAAGATTCGGAAAATTACAGAACACTGATAGAATCGGCCCACCATCTTGGTGGACAAAAGTGGTGTACCAATATGGCTGCCACTGATGTTATCAATTTTTATTTGACACGGAAGGCAAATTTCGGTAATTATCTGTGATATTTCAGGTCCTGTTGAATAAGGTTTTCTCAATTTTCAAAATGTTGTATCTAGAACACGAAGAACTTTGCTGAAACAAAAATTGTCCTCGTAAGTAGTGATATTAATGTCGAGAATACGCTACGAATAGCCTTGTATGAGGCATGTTGTAAAACATGGACTGGACTGAATTTGTAAAACGTAGACTGGGTTTGTAAAACATAAACTGGATTTGTAAAACATGGATTTGTTTTGTTATTGAAAGAAAAGATGGAACATTGTTGCAACAATTACAAAGGGTGCGAAATGATAAATAATTTACGAAGATGTGTTTCCTTCTGTTCGAAAACATTAGCTAGCATCTTTTTGTTACAATTACTGAGCTTCATTAGCTGTTGTTGGAGTATTTTCCGGTCTTGACGCGACATGGAATTTCCAGCTATCACTATAACGCAAGAAAAAATATTCAACCACGTTTTTTTTTATATTTAGATGACATATTAATCAACCGATCTATCGGTGCCGAAAGGTAAAAGATAAAACCCAAGCTATCACTTCCAATTTAGTAAAAGCACAAATTCAAATTTCCGGGCGCCATATGTGGTTTAAGAGAAGACATTATTACAAGCCTCAAGATCCGATGATTAACCATTAGAATGATTATTGTTATTTCCAACTTGACGAGAAAATAATGTTTCGAGGAATATCATTTCAGTTACGCCCTTTGGTTCACACCTTTACTAATCAGATTTTTACTGGAGAAAGATTCGCCTGTTATATTTTCTTGGTTCGGTTTTGTTTTGCGTGGTATTTCGCTGCTTATATCGTCTACTGATCTGATGTCAAATCTACTCAGAGTTTTCAAACTGGTCCTGTCAAATGAACACAACATTACCATATGCATTTTTCATGACATGAATCTGAAAACGTTGGAAATTAGATGTTTTAAAATTGTGGCCCGCTTACGTTTTTATTTGCCTCATCCTTTCTACTTTCCTTTCACTGCAGCTTCTATTTCTTTGGAGGTTTTCTTGGTGATCATCTTTAAATGTGTCGGAAAGAAAAAAGAAAAATACTTCCGTAGAGTTCACTTCCGCGACAAGACGCTTGCCACCCTATTATCTCGTACGACAAGTGAAGTTATCTGAATTTGAATCTGAGATAGACGAATGTAAATACACTTTTAACCATCTTTCACATGGTTCAATGTTATACTAGTAAGATGCAAAAACAAATGTACGCTTATGTACCTTTCAAGAACGGTGTCTCTATTTATTGTTTCTTTCGTTTTTTCTTGTTTCTCTCTTTCAGTCGAGAATCTAGAAGCTTCAGTCTGTTATTGCACAAGCAGGTGGATGATTACCATATTCTTCTTTGATTATATTGAATTCACTTCACACGTTTGTGAGCGGAACACGTTTTCTCGCGACTTTCTTGTGATACGGGGTATTAATTTGTACACGTTTTTCTTTCTAAAGGCACGTGTTTGTCGAACCTAGCGTTGCATAACTTATTTTAGGGTCTGACACGAGATATTATTATCTTACACGAGATACGGTATTTCCTATTAGTATATATGACCTTGAAAATGAACAATCATGCCATTATCTTGAACTTATTTTATTGTTAATCACAGTCAATACTTCCGCATTAGAAGAAGCCCTGCGAATTGTAGTTTGTGTGACTGTTGGGTGCATTGGCGGATTGAGTCTAATTGCCGTCAGCCTCAGTCAGCGATTTTGTACTTATAGTATTCCGAGAACGCAGCTTCTCAAGTACGGCTTGCTGATAGTACAAATGCATGGATTAAAAGAGTTTAGAAGATAATCTATTAGGCGTTAAAAGCTGCATTTCTACAGGGCTTTAAAAACTGAGAGAACTGGCGCGACCTTTTCAAGTAGCGATCGTCCAGACTAAGGGAGTTTATGTTTTGATGATTGTAGCAAATTACTGATTTTTTTTTCTCCCGGGATGGGGGGGGGGGGGGGGGGGTGTTGATGCTAGTTGGAGAATGGGAATTAAACTCCTAAAGGAGACCAATCAAAATAGTGGCGTATAGATATGAGTACCCTCAGCGAGACGACCAGTATCTTCGACCTTTTTATATGGGGGTTTGCCCCGGAGATTTTTCTTTCCTTCTCTCAGTAGTAACATTTTGGTGGTATAGAACGAGACGCTTTGGGAGGACTCGAAAAAGTCACAGCATTTTTCCGTAATAATCTCTCTTTATATGTCTACTCAATATTCACAACTGAATGTTGAAATCACCGTTTCCTAACGACTACCTCGAATAAACCCATCAGTTGGGCGAAATGTCGCTTCCTTTGAACTTCTAAACAGAAATAATCGTACTCAACTGTTTGATACCGTAATACTTAAAAATACGGTGCTAACGTATTTTCTCCATTTGTCCACCGAGCTTAGACAGTGAATGTCAAACTAATGAATCAATACACTTGTGTAATAAACACCAGGGGCCCGTTTCTCGAAAGCCCCGATAATTTTTCGGGCCCGGAAAGCCATAGCAAAATCGCGAAGCTTATGATTTCAGAGCTGTTTTATTCACGTATATTCTTAACATAAACAGAGGTTCTCTTCACACAAGAAGTTTCAGGCGTTTACACTTATTCGTTTTTAGATACAGATGAACTAAAAATGGCTTTACGGGCCCGAAAGGTTTCCGGGGCTTTCGAGAAACGGGCCCCAGAGACTCGAATAAAGCCCTGCTGGTGTCAAATAAGCGCTGGGTCCAAAAGTCCACGTCTGAAATGAACATCGGGGGCGTGTAATCGAGAAAATACGATTTGATGTCTTTTGTTTGGCCGCTTCATGCAGATAAACCGACATGGTAGCAAAATAATTTTCATTAAACAACATTTAAGCGACAATTGGTTAAATGTTCGTGTAAGTTACATAATCGAAGCAAGTGGAAGAAAAACGATTCTTTTCTCGAACTGATGTGGAGAATTTCAGAATGTATTTTATATATATTCATTAGTCTTAACAATATTTCTTATAGAACATCTGTTTTTTTTTCAGTTGGCACTTAGAATATAGCTTAAGATTAATTCCCGTGTCTGAGGGGATTATGTCGAACCAAACTTACATTATTATTGACTTAGAATACGGCTTCCAACTGATAAATGAAGTCATTCAGTGTATGATAAGATATTTTTCATAACACAATAGAGTCAGCAACAAAATGCTAATATGTCTGACGGTGAGGAAATGTAAAGCTTGGTTCAAAAGTTTCAGATGTCAAAATCTATTTGAATACTGTTTGTGTGGCTAGAATTCATGATAAAAACGTTAAAAAGATATGTAAAAATGAGGGGTTATTTTTAATCCATTTGATACAGCGGAAAAAAGAGAGACGTCATCTATTTCAGTGGAACGAGTCAGTACATTTTTGATGTGAAAGATATGCTTGATATCGCATACGGACAATAACGGGCGTGTTGTAACTAACGCTGTTTACCGGCTTCTCATTGTTATATTGTTTACCAATACTTCGCAAGGAAGTTCTTAATAAGCGATCTACTAGGCAACCGATATTTATGCTTTTTAGCGAAACAGTCGATGTTTAAGTTGTATCAGTTAGATATCAGACCATGGACAAAACAAAAGTATTTGTCATTACTGAGAGCAAAGTCTAAAATTCTAATGTACATAATGTGGTGAGGAAATTAAAACCAGAAAGTTAACGCTGGTGTTTCGACTTTCTTTTCACAGTGAACATCTGTTACCATAAGTTTAAAAACTTATTTTACGCTGTTTATAAACTACTAAGACTTTCATCAGAGATGTCATCAATGGATAACAGAACGGCAATTCTCTCAACTGACGAAAATGAAGGAAAAATACAAATAAAGATGTCATATTCTCATTTAAGGGACGGAGTCGAATTCACTAGAAAAAATAATTCATTTTTCACCGTGGTGTGAGATAAATTTCTATCTCATAACCGAGCCCATAGTTAATGCCTGCATGTCAGGCCCGGCAACGCAAAATTCGATTCAAAAATGTCGCAGAACTGACAATATAAAACAACTATTTCAATAAAACGAGCTAACAAATTGTGTATTTGTCATTTATTGACGTAGAGGTTGATACCTTGTCCAGTTTCGCAAAACGATTTTGATAACTGAAAGACCGAAGCAACATTTTGCCATGTTTTGCATTTAAACCTTTCAGTCAAAGCGGCCGATCTGTTAAAAATGAAAATTTTCAGGTCTCAAAAATGTGCGGGCGAAAAAGTGAAAACCACAAAGATTGCGTTTTCCTTTGCGTTGAAAATTCTTTACTGTTGTAAGGAACATAAAATTATCAACAACTGTAACTGTTATTTATCTCTGTCAAGCCGGCCACGTCGTACGACTCGGGAGCATTCAAAATGTTTTGTTTTCCTAATTGATTTTTCAAGCGAAATGAATATCCGATTGTTTCAATTTGTTTGTGTAACGTCGTCCACCTTTGCTCTAAAAACCGCATCCTGAAACAGATTCAGTTTTTTTTGTGGTTCCTAATGTTATTTTCTATTAGTACGCCAGTCAATGAAATTCTTTCATGACATCTGAGAGAAATGGTCGCTTTACAATGCAAGGACTCCCACTCCGAATAAAAAAAATTACAGACGGTTGAAAATTTTGAAATTCAGTTGCTAGTAGTTAGATTTTTAATGCTACGACGGTTGAATGAGGCCGCGTGCGTGTTCAAATATTTATTTACTAGTGTTTATAGAATGAATATTACATAGTGTTGTAATCAACGTAGGAATTTTATAGAAATGCGTCGTTTTACAGTTTTTCAAAACGCATGCATTATTCAGTAAAACATTTCACCGGTATCCGACTTCTTTACATGTTAACACAACAAAATTGCCCCTACAGCTGGATGTAACAAAGTGTCTTGAGAATCAGGCGCGAAAAAATTGTGTTCGCGAGATTGTTCACCTTTAAACCTTCAAACCGCAGATGCGAAATTGCACAATGCTTAACGAATCTTCTCAAAAATCCTCGTCCGTGTTGTTATCAAGTTAATTCTTGAAAATTGGGCTTGTACTCTCCGTAAAGTTCAAAAAGTTCATCCCAATACTTGTTTAAGTCCTTCAAATCTTCGAGATTAAATTCTCCAAAACGCCCTGAATGTTTGCCGACGATTCGTTCAAATGTCTCTTGCAGTCGGTGCAATAGGTCGCGCTCGAAATTGTCCAAGAGCACCGGGAGCCGTTTGTTTTTAAGAGCACAAGCCTTCATCTTTAACTTTTTCAGCATCGAGTGCTTAGTTTTGACATCCGTTTCTTCGTACTCAAAGCTAGGGCGTGTGAAATACACAATTTCCTCAAGGTGGTTCGCCCAGTGTACCTTTTTGTGGTCGCCAGGATTAAGTCCCTCGTTCGAAGACATCGTCACTCGCGTAGGTTGAACTTCGGAGCCGGTTCGCAGGTCGGTGCTTGAGAATGCAGTACACAGGAACTTTTAAACCCCATTTGGCAATAAATGATGCCCATTCACAAGCTGCAAAAAAAAAATACTAGGGTGATTGTCTCGGAAACCTGAAAACGTGATTTTACCTTAGCCCCGGATCCGTAAACGTGCATATACTCAGTATCATCAATCATCTCGCCGCGCGAAGGGCTCCTGACAAGAAGTCGAATGGTCTTGTACAAATATATTAGCCGTGCGCGTTAAGTTTGGCTTTTTACACTTGGTGAAAATTTAAGATTTTAGCGTCGTTTTTCCTCTCTAAGCTTAATAATAATCACGCGTCAAAATTGCAATTTCTATAGGAATCCCGTGTAACAGACCGCTGACAACCGATTCTGGAGAGATGCACTTCGCTGGTTGGCAGTACTGTTGTCAGGTTTGGGGTACATTATGGCACATTCTTTTAGAGGGTGGCAGGCTAATACTGCCCTGGGGGGGATGTGTGATTACATTACACTGGTAGCGACCTGAGAAATTTCTTCGAGAGAATACTGAAATCAGTCTCCACACCCAGGAACAAGATTTTCTCTTTGTCCAGAATGCTATTGTATTAAAAACGGCAGATCTAAAATACATTTTATGTTTCGCGGAAAGTAAAACGTTCATCGTATCCTGTTCATGAGTTTTTGCGCATTAATTAAAGGGGTTAAACCGAAATGCCACAAAATCAAAAAATTCAAAACTCAGTTCTCCTTTCACAGACGCACTAATTGTTATGGTAAACGTCAACTCGTGGTAGTCGGTGAATCACGTTTTATGAGAAAAAAAAACCACCAATTTTCTGTTTATGTCAGTGAATGTCAGTTAGCGGCCATTTATCACCCGCGTACTCGTGGAAAATAAAATATAGAGGAATTTTGACAGCGAATCTAAAGTGACTTTTTCCTTTATTAAATTTTCTTGGACACCCGACATGGGTAACATTTTTTTAACTTTTAAACTTTGATTGGACGATTTGAATGCGTTTCGTTCCGGTCGTAGATTCTATGGTTTAAATACGTCCGTATATATTTTTCCCGAAATGTCACATTTACAATAGCTGAAACCAATAAGATTAAATGCTAACAATTGAAACGGATATCTTTGTCGCTTGAAAGATGTACCACAAAGATAAGATCAAGCCTGAGGCTTAATGGAGATACGCATCAAGTTTTAACAGAAAATTACCCTTTAAGCTTTTGTATGCCTTAAAAATCTAAGCGTTGTTTTCGAATTTCTATTTATTATTTTCATTTTCAAGCAAAAACCGTTTTGTGTAAATCATGTATTGCACAATATAAACGCTCAGTATATATGTTGCAACTTCCTGTCGACACGACAACACTTAATTAGGAAATATATTTAAATACAATTTGGTAAACAACACCCTTCTTCTTTTGCCATCATTAGCTATAACTCTATCTTCCTCCTGTTTAGTTTGTTGTCACTTTCTTTCCTCTGCAGGTGGATTGCGATTGTATTGTAAGCACGTACGAAAAACCTGAAACAAATTATTTTCATTGCATTTTACTCTTATTTGTACGACTTTCTTAAATATGGAAGGTAACCTAAGGGTGTCTATTGAAAATATTACCCGTTTACTTTCATTTTGAATAGTTCACACTTTGCAGCTGAAAAAATGCATATTACTATTAAGGAAGTGTTAGCATGTGGCTAAATAAAGTCACTTACTATAAAAACAAGAAAGCAATTAGTTTCCAAACAAGGCGCGCTAATTCGTTGGAGGTTCCACCATTGAACCCGGAAGTTAAAAGTGAGAATCTATTACTGGTGTACTATGGCCAAGGTCTTTTTTCAATTGAATTGATGCAAAGCGTTACAATTTACGGAATGATATCACATACAATTTTAATTGTACACACTTTGATAATGCCGACAAATATCGCCCTCAGTTAAACACGGGATAACTAAATAATAAATTACAATATTTAGAGGGGAAGCCACACCAGCCTTAGCTGGTTTTCATGCCGCTCCTCTATCCTGGTCGAATTGGAACTTGGAGATGTTGGTTGGATGACGAAACAATGAAAATAAAATGTTTTCCATACTTATTACAATCGTGCGGTTGTGCCTTTCAAAAATATGGTCAGTAAATATTTCGTGCTGATTGGCTGTAACACTAAACCGTATGTGGATATTAGCTGTTTAGGATTACTCGCTCGTACCACTTCTCCCTCGGCCACGTCATTGCAAAGAGGACTGGATTTCTCCCCTTGAATGTTATTCCCAGCCGTTTGTACTGTGAAGGAAATGTTTTTTCGAAAATTGCTTAACCTCCCCCCCCCCCCACCCCTCTTCCCCCGTTCCTAAGGTTTAAAGCTGGCTTGCAGAGAGAGTTGTATGCTACTTCCCAGTAGAATTGAACTTCTATTAAATTAATTCCTAGCTGCTGTAATCGAATGATTTTCGTTAGAGGATGAACCAGTCGATGCTATTGGAAGGAAATGATCTTTGAATTACAAGACTCTAGTCGGTCAAATCAAGTGTCTCTGTTGTTTTAAAATTAGAGTTTGAAGTTAAAAATTGATAGATACACACCAAACAGTTGCCTAACAACCCGAGTGCCATTGTGGGGTCGGGCAACTGTCTGGTGGTGTTCCATAACCTTTTCTCCCCCTTTCAATCTCTCTTTAAACTTCCTAAAATTTCACTTTAATTCAGGTAAACCCCCACCTTAAAGGAGGACAATTTCGAATATTCCTGACATTTAAACCCAGGTTTTTTATGCCAGGTTTTTTATGGTTTTTTAATCTGATATCGATACAAGTAAAAACGCGTGTTTTAACATGTTTGTTTAAGGGAAAAAAAAACGAAAAATAATCCAAACAAAATGCTCCTCGTTCTCTGCTCCCCCCTACCCCCCTCATGGGGTAGAGTTAACGGGAGCAGAGTCTCTGCAGAGTCCCACCCTCACCGGTCCACCCGCACGAGGAGCCTCCAACACCCCTTCGATGCGACTAAATTTAAATAAGAGGTGAAATGCTCTTTGCCTCCCTTTTGGGAGGCATTTCTTAGACTCGCACGAGGCGAAGCCTCGTTTTGGCGCTAAGCTTATTGTTGTCCTATAATGCCATGCAATCGCTGTTTTCATATCTAATCGTGACAGACGCGTTAAATTTGTGATTTTCTTCACATCTATTAGCTTGACAGTAGCTACAGCTTGAAAAACCTTGAAAACTTCTCTTAAGGCGGGGGTCCACCTGAAAGCCGTATTTTGGCTTGGTATTATGTTCTTAATGCAAATATCTCGTTTACGTTTTGGGTGATTTTTAGGTTTATTTGGAGACAGATAGTTTTTCTCAAAGGATTAGTAAAATTTATGGAAATAGGAAATTTTGAAGATTTGGTGTTGTTTTAAAATTAGAGTTTGAAGTTAAAAATTGATAGATACACACCAAACAGTTGCCTAACAACCCGAGTGCCATTGTGGGGTCGGGCAACTGTCTGGTGGTGTTCCATAACCTTTTCTCCCCCTTTCAATCTCTCTTTAAACTTCCTCAAATTTCACTTTAATTCAGGTAAACCCCCACCTTAACAAGGAGTGGTTTAAAAAGGGCCTGATTGCCCCCCTGTGGGAGTAGCTAACAATACAAGCTCATTAACAACTAAAAGAAATACATTTAGCCTTGGCGGTTTCGTTATCGTTAAAGGTTGACAAAAGTTAACAAAGATTACGTAATAGGTCGTTATGTAACAAACCAAAGTATGTTATGCAACATGCCAGCCAGTACAAAGTCCTTTTAAATTGACAAGGCCCGTGATGAAATTGATGATGTTTGACGCACTTTCGGTTTTCAAGTTGCAAAGATCTGAAAAAAGAAAAAAACGAATTTCATTTCTTACGCTGGATTTGATGTATCAGTTTTCAGTTAATAATAATAATACCATTTGTTTACATTCATAGGCGAACTTCCGAGACAAAGCGATTTAATAGAAAAATGAAACTTTTATCTTACCAGAAATTTAATTAATTGGATTATGTTCCAAAAACAGAAAAAATTAATGAAAACAAATTCTCAGTTTTGCAGAATCGAAAATCGTTAACGCCAGGAAGTAAAAATAAAGTCTCCTGAAATGTTGACTGAGAATATATTTACACTTGAATTTTCCAATAGGAGTATGGTTTCTGAGTGACTCGGCCATTATCTTATCAGAATTTTAATTATCTGGATTATGCTCCAAACCAAAATAAAATTAATAAAAACACATTCTACGCTACGCTGGAGAAATTTGAAAACGCAGCTTAATTTCTACGGTTAGGCCTACGTACCGTCCACACGAATCCGTCACGAAAACGGACGGACGGAAAACATTTTGAAAACGGAAACACAAATTGAAATGACCGATCATTGTTGCATTTGAAAATTCATCCGGCGTAGTGTGGATGGAAAACATTTGATGCGTTTTCAGAGTGAGACCTCCGTTTTCAAATTTCTCGACGCGGCCTCAGTTTTGCACACAAATCTGTCGAAAATCGTTAACACCAGCAGGTAACATTTATATAGTGAGTGTCTGAAAATACTTGCTCAATCATCCACTAAGTTTCGAGTGGCTCTTTCACACTGTAATTACACGTGACTATGTATGTCGCTACAACTTGATAAATTAAACGAAAAAGCGGTTCTTCCACGGATTGAATCAGCTCATATCTTCATTTTTCATCAGTACAATCTCCGTAAGTGGAGTTATTTGCAATCTCAAATCACATTCCACCGCTCGAGAGTTCCTCACTTAAAAATTAATGACTTTTGTCCCTGTATAGATCTGATCTCAGTAACCTCAAAAACTAGCTGCGAATTATATTTTGCTTTCCCCAAATCGAAAGTGATGACTCGTAGCTGCTAAAATACAGTAAAATACCAAAAACGTTTTATTTGTTAACGTTACCTTCCGATTATAAAGTGGAGTTTATTCTGACTGTGACTTTACAGTATTTACAATGTATCATATTTACTACGAAATGCCTCTTCTTGATAACGTATAGAATACATGTAGCAAAATTTGCTGTTTGGTAAATTATTTGAAAGATTCAATCCATTTAATTACTTGTGGCGTGGGGCAATTCAAAGTTCAAAATTTTAATGTCTTCGCTGAACAAATTGCGACGAATGTGATTCCAGCACAATCCAATGTCTTTGTTTTTCTTTGCGTTGTAATAACAATCGATTTTGAAATTTCCCATTTGTCCAAGAGGCTGATTGTTTTCCTTGGAATTCTCATTGATCCTGGCCACGTCAATAACTTATAGCTCTAAGGACTAACAAATGACTTAGATTGTTACGCGAAATTTTTCCCGAGCAGTACAATGTGTTTTCATCATTGTAACTTTGTTGCCAAAACACAAAACAGTTTCGATCGCTTTCACTTTGACAATGCACTACTATTTATTCACTGCTACTCTTGAGCTATCGCATTTTTCCTCTTCAATGTTCATCGGAAGCCAGCAGATTTCCTTATCCGACAGTGCACTTCTCTTTATTCAGGTGCTACTCTTGAACTATCTGATTTTTTCATCCGTCATGTTCACCGGTGGCCAGCATATTTCCTT